>SPJY01001434.1:3705215-3733707 GCA_005191435.1 Raddia distichophylla
GGGGGGGGGGGGGGGGGGCACACTTTACCCTCCAACCCTAACTCACCAGCTCCCTCCCTGCCGTTGCCGTTGGGGGTGGTGGGCCACTTGTCTAGCTGCTCCTCCCCCTCCCTCCTGTCCTCCCTCTCTCTTGTCCTCTCCCTCCCTCTCCCTCACTCCTCCTCTCCCTCGCCCATTGGCTTGGAACTACACGACGGTGGCAGGACGGTCATCATGAGCGGCGAGCAGCCAGATCCATCATGGAGACGGCCGATTCCGATGAGACAGTGGTGCTGCAACGTCCTTTGATGCGTTTAGTGCTCCCTGTGAAAGACAACACATGTGCGGTGGCTGTGGCTAGATCCAGCCACCTTAGGCGTGGATCTGGTGCTGGAAGGTTGGGCTAGCGGCATGGAGGCCGGGCTCGATGTGCGGCGGTCCGCCGCCCCCACCCCTCGGCATGTGCGGCATGCGTAAACCGGAGCTGTCAATTGAAGGTTGGGCCAGCGGTGAGGTCAAGCCTAGCGCGTGGCGCCAAACATACCCCCTCCTTGCGGGTCGCGGTGCCGACGACCATCCATGACGACTTCTCAGCAGGGACTCCGCCATCCGCACGGGTTGTGTCCACGTCTTCTCTTCCTTTCTTCTCTCTACCTACCTCTTGCTCTATCTCCCTTCCCCTCCTATTGTGCCTGCCTTGGTGAGGCCATATGTACAAGGAGCTTGCATCAGTGGAGTGATGGTTCGATCCGGTGGCTTGAGGCCCAAATCTGCTGTCAATGTAATGCATAGGTGGCACAGTAGCCGGAGTAGATGTGCTCTAGGGACGCGAGACCAACGGCAGCGGTGTGCCCCTCTCCCTATGATCTTCCTCTACTCGACGGCACCACGTCCCTCGGCCCCGCTGACGAGGTTTGTCGCATCGCCATTTATCCCCTCTCTACAAGGATATGCGGTTCATGGCAGTCCCCCTGGTTGTTAGAGCCGTCACGGTGTTGGTCGGCGATCTCGACTTCATGTCCCATACCTAGTGGCCTCCAACAGGTGTGGTTTTCGGCTGGGTGCATAGCGCGATAGTGCTTCCCGTCAGGGCAGCAATGGTGACGCTGTTCGGTTCCACTCCCCTCCTTGGAGGCATTGTCACGGATGGCACCCTCCTTCGAGGCTTCCTCGGGGTGAAAACATAGTTTGCATTGATGGGCAGCGACATTGTGCAGGCTGCTTACTTTTCGAAGGCATCGTCTCGAGAGTCGTCGATTGGCTATTTGTAGGGATTTTTTCTGGTCGTCATCTTGTCGCTGTTATTTCCGAAGTGTAGTGTGAGCCATGTTGTCCTACCGGGTTGCCTGCTGAGTCGAGCATGTTGTTCCGGCCTTTGGCCTGAGTGGCAGCAATTGTGTTGCGGTTGTACCGTTGTACTTTGCTTGTGAATTTTCTTTTTTTGTATTTTTCTCCTACTTAATAAAATTGGACAGCTGTTCTCCTTACTCTTTTTTTCAAAAATAATGTTACCCGAATTTAGCCTGCATCAATACAAATAGTTAGGAAAACACACACGCTTACCAAGTGATGCATGTTTACCGTTTTGATGAATTTTGACAAGAAATAAGAGACTGGAAAGGTTCTCTCTTGTTTGCATACTTATTCGTCGTCCGTTCAGTCTGAACTTGAATCAATGTACAGAACTTATTTCTCAAATGTGGATCATTTGCAATATATAATATTTTCTTTGTGATGAAATTCATTTTTTATGCTTAATTAAGATTAGCATTTTACACTGGATATTTCTCCTACATATATAATTTGATACAGTCTTTAAAAAATTATGGATAACTTCAGGCCTGTATCTACGTCCTACTTCCTAGTACGTGTTTATGTAACCAGCACATAGAATTGGATACGTATGCGTCTTAATAGTTAATTCACAGTGTTCTTCTTATGCAGACCGATACAGCTTCAGTTCTATTTGAGGCGATAAGTTACATCAAGTGGTTGCATGAACAAGTGCAGGTACCTTGGAACTAATCATTTTTTCTTTAACTATTTCTTATCAAATTAAATGCCCTGTATTGTAAGGTTTATAAAACTTCTTTAGGTCGATCATCGATTCATATAACAGCTTGGTGAACAAGGTTCCAATTTCCAAATGCATTTATCTTTTGAACATCTACTTTTCAAAAGTACAGAAATGGCTTTGGACCTTGAGTAGTAACAAAATAACCTATGTTTCCCTTTATATAAGCACATGATGCTAAAAGATTTCCAATCAACGTGAGCAAAAGAGCGTTACGTGGAAGCTTTCTGTCATCGGCACATTCATTTCGATTGGTCGATCATGGAGAGCTTTCCCGAATCCCTTTCCATGATCCGCGTAACATAATCAATTCAATTATTGATCTGCCAAAAAGGATATGCCCGAAAAAACGGGCCCTAATATTTTTCCCTGATGAAAATGAATAGAATCTCTATATCATTTCGAGGAGACTCTGTTATAGACAATGAAAATATAGAGAATGAATAATGATTTAGAGAATGAATATATAGAGAACGAAATATAGATATCCTGCTGTCAATAATCTAGACCCCGTGCTTCCCTTGAGATTAGAGAGGAATGATGCATGCATACACTCAGCCAATTATTGGGAGACACGTGTCGAGCATGGCGGAGCCTATCGCCCTCTCTCCTGGAAGGATCAGGGACTAGCTATCTAATTCTAGCCTCCCCTTTGCTCGCATTTTGCACGGCATGAGCGTCGCTAGTGCTGCTGCTTTTGTGTAATGGAATGCATGGTCATGGTCATTTTGCACCTCTCCCTTTTTGCAGTTCGGCTCAATCAGTTCGATCATGATCTCTGCAACAGTGGAAAGCTTTCTCCAAATTCATCCATCTATCAGCTGCTTTCTAGTGTAGCCTGACACTCGTTAATTGTTTGTTGCAGCTGCTGAGCGATCCATACATGAAGTCAAGCAGCAGCAAGGTAAACTGATTAACCATATACGTACGTTCAGAACCGAGAATATATATGTATACCTCTCCTCGCATTATCATAGATCGTTGTTACACTCATGAAACACGTGCTGCTAGCTAGCAAATTGCGCAATTGGTTCACCCTCAAGCGATAAACTAACAATTATATATATATGGACCTTTTAAGACGCATGATCTAAACTATTTTGGACCTCTACTCGATCTGACAACCCGATGATTCATCCCTCAAGTTATAGGAACGTAAGGCATGTTAATTGCTATCCCTAAATCTAAGATGGCTACGATATTGTAGAAATATGGCTAGAACTTGGGAATAAAATATAAAAATATATAGGAATATTGGTACAGACAGGGTTGTATAGTAGGAGAATTAGGATAGTACCAACAATAAACATACCTTAAGGGGAACACATATATAATTGAATTAATACACGAGCATTAATCTCTTACCTTGTCATAGACGTCTCTGGACGTAGAGATCGGATTATTTTCTATCATCTAAAAAAATCTTTTACCTGACCCATCATCGAGTACCATAGGTTCAAAGATCCGACTAAATTTTTATCGATCTAATGACAGGTTTGGTGTTCATTTTGTCAGGATTACAACGCATGGGGAGGGTTGGATAAAAAGGAGAAGGAAGACGCAGAGATCGACCTGAGGAGTAGAGGGCTATGCTTGGTGCCGGTCTCCTGCACGCCTCAGGTGTACAGGGATAACAACTGTCCAGATTACTGGACACCACCATACAGAAGCTGCCTATACCGATGAATGGATTTGTTATTATTAATTTGATTATTTACTGCCTGGTAATAATGTGGTGAGCATATGATTAAAAAAATTAAAGACAGTCATAACCTCTCAAAAAAGTTCAGATCGATTTCTATTTGTGTACGGCCACAGATTAAATTAAGCTCCCAAGTTTCAATGGATCTGCTGGTTAATTTGTTTAATTAGATAGTTCGAGTCGATGTCAAGTAAGTGATCAGAGTCGCGTTATTGATTACTGTATTAATTCTTTTTCACTCCAGAGTTATGTGATCAATTCAATTGACATTACGATTATTGATAGCTTCTGTTTATAATCTCGTTAATTCAATGAGGTACACATTTCTGCTCCGTCAGTTAATCTCATCTGTTGTTAAAAATCCTGCCATATTAATTAGATATTTTCTCAGCCTAATTCTCTTTGAGAATATTTTAGTCAATTTATTTTCACTTGATGGATTGCAAGGTATATTCGATCGCTAAGTGGAAATAGTAATGTATAAATAGAGCCATTACACGTTAACAATTAATGGTCGGTATGTTCATGGCTAAACCTAATATTGTGGGGTCGCCTGATGTACAAGATAGGGCTATACCATTTTGAGATTGAATCTATATATATATGCAAGTAACTTGCAGTGAGCAAAGGATGATGAAAATTGACGGGATAGGATGACGTACCGAACAGTGTTACGGTGTGAGCAGACAATGGTATTATCCAGGAGTTCAATTATGTAAGACAGCAAAGCCTGGAGTTATGAAAAAAGATGATCAAGGCTATGTCCAAGCAAGCAAGCTCGACGAGGGAACTTGGAGTGGAGCCCAAGCAAGCATGCTCTGAAGTACTACCTGAGCATTTCTACCCCTAGGGATTCACGGGCCAGGGATGATCGGCAAAGAGTTTAAAGCCTCCTATGCCCAAACAACCTCGGGGTTGCGCGAGGAGGACGCGTGTCAAACCCGATAGCCTTGAGGTGGCTTCTGGTGGAGCCCACGTCCTTGACCACCTATCCCAACATTCAAGACGGACCGCCTACCTTGGGAGCGGCAAAGCAGAAGTACACAAGCAACAGTGTAAATACAGGCACGGTAATTCAAAATTAGGCACAAGATTAACAGATAAGACATATATCTACCTCTCATTATGGCTAAGCACAAGCTGTACTCCTCACCGACCGTTGGCTGAGACAAGAAGTGGGCCCCACATAAACAACATTAGTAGGTGGGAAACTAACTTCAACACAAACAGCTATAAAAAGGACAGCACCTTCACTAGCAAGGGGATGGCGCGCATAGACACAAGTACATATTCAAAAAGAAGACTCAGTAGCAGGCATAGGACTAGGTCAATTCTCATCAGTCCAAGCTTTGTAGCGGTAGCCAGGATCTAGGATGGGAAGTAGCGCTCACTTGAACCAGCTCTATGTAAAACGCTTGATCACTAAAGCATCAGGAAGAGCACCGGAGTAGTGTTATTACGTCGATCTGAGGGGTCTGAACCAGCCGAAAAATATAGAGTGTCCAAATGTCCAGTTCTCGTCTATTTTCCCTCCATCTCGCAGTGGGTCTCGCTCGTAGGATCCCAGCGGGTTGCTCACCCTCTCTACAAATTTCTGAGATCTAACCCTCAGGGCCACGTCATCGGGTCCTACGACAAAAATCATATGGAACCAATGGAGGATAACAATTGATGCTCGCTCATAAGAGAAGAACAAACAGTTGAATATGAGATACAATAAAAAAAACTTGTTAAGAGGAGATCATGTAGTCAATGGTAGTTACTAAGATTCTATCGAGGATCAGGTCATCCTCCTGTTGACGTGGTACAAATAGCACCCAGACGCATTTCTGCCCAAGGAAACTAACCCTTATAAGATTGTTCGTCCACCTAGAGCTTGCTGAAGACATGACTTCCTAGAGCAACTCCTTGCTCGAGTCTCGCTAGCCCAGTTGCTCGGGTGCGTATGTGGCGAGAAGCTGCAGGTCGGGGCATACGTACCGGTTCCTGCGCATCAGACCAGTCCGGGGCACATAGAAGTCAAAAGTGGGTGGTTGCTCCATGCTGCTTATTATTGTTCCCCAATCACCGCCTTCTACATGGGACAGAGCTCGTCACCAACAACTCAGTACATTGAGCATTTAACAGTTGGTCCCTAAACTTTCACCCACGCAAGACGGGGAATTGTTACCCCTTTTTCACTAGTATAAATAGTCGTCTTGGCACCATTGTAACAGAACGCAGGTATTCGATTCAGATCTAGGGACAATCCGCGGTACTCTTGACACACACACACGCACAATATTTGTAACACCTACACTACTCCCCAAGCAAGTCTCCTCATGCTTGGCTGACCGTTCCCTATACAAGTCCCACATATATATCACTGCAAAGTTAGACATAGGGCAATTATCTCGGCAGTGGGAGATCTGAATGAGGCTAAAAATCATCATCTCTTGTCTCCGGTCCTTGGGTATTAGCCATACTCAAACAGCCCTCGCCTACTGTGGAAAGTGGTTTGTTGATTTCCATTTCAACAAGTAAGCTCGGCACAAGGAAGCTGGTTTTCAACCGCCGATAGATCCCATATAGCTATTTACATGAACTATATATAAAGATGTTGCAAAGTCAACAATAGCTATAGGCAAAGGAGTAATTGATCGTCAAGGCAAAGATATAATATGTCTGGAGGATGACATGTGGGATCAACTATATGGTACTAGTGAACAAGTGAAGCCAAAAGGTAACAGACACCTATAACATAAAGTAAGAATAGGATTTTTTTTGTTTATGTAAACAAAATAACAAAAAAGATCACAATTGAAGGATCTAGCCGCACTAGTCTTGCGTACTTCCAATCTCCTAGTGGAGTTTGTGTACCTCCAATCGCCCAACATTTTGTGACTCATGTGCTGGAAACAATGTCACTTTAGGTCTGATTAAATCCAAAGATAATTCATAATCGCTAACAAGTTAACAATGTGCAACATGCAACACATATATATCATAGACATAGATGAAACAAAAGCAATCATATGTCCCTCAAATATATTCGTAGACAGCGAGGAATTACCTGTTAGAGCAGAGAGCAGTGCTTATTGATCTTCCTTTGACTCATTACTGGGAAGAGAACAGTGTTTATCCATACTCCTTGGACTCGTAAGTCGTAATTGTGAAGAGAACTATGCTTATCTGTCTTCCTCGGGCATATAACTGGGAAGAGACAACGACGACCCAGTTATTACGATGATGGTGGTCGAAGCAGATCGCAATGTAGTTGAAGTAGAAAAGGCAAATTGGCACGGTAGTGGAAGATGCCACTACGCCTAAAAAAAGCTTTTTATGATGGTTCAAAACGGGTCATCTACGTTGGTTTTACAAATCAACACAAAATGAGTCATATGTGTCGGTTCTAGCCATAAAAGGGCATAGATGAGAATTTTAGAAAACATGATTCTAAACGTTAAAAATATTTCAAAAATATTTTTTTGACCCTATCACTTTATCATTACCATGCTACACACATCATTTTGCACGAAATATTAATCTAGGATTCGAACACATGATATTGAGCATTAATACTACACCTCCAAATCATCACATTATCCCACACTATTTTTTGATGATAACAAGATATGCAAACCTTTTGACATATGTTTTTTTAAATATTTCAGTATCTTTTTAGGCATGTCAATGACATCAAATCTAGAACTTTTCAACTACAAAGTTGTTTTTTTCGTCCAATGTTAGGATTTTCATACACATTTAGTTTTTGTCTGACTTCATTTAAATGTCATAAATGTTTTATCATTTTGATGATTATTTATGCATTTATATTGCTACAAATGAAAAAGATATCAACAAAGTTGTAAATATCCTCGAGGGCTACAATTTACATATAAATTTGTTTTCATTCGAACTCATATGAAAAGTTATAATAATCTATGAACGGCACAGATAATTGATAATTAATTATATGTGCCCGCTCTAGATTAAAGCTGGTATAGATGTGTTTATCTCACCATTTTTTTACGGACCAACACAGATGACCTCATGTATACCAATTCTTTCTTTTCTCTTCTATCCTCGCCTCACCTCGCTGCCTCTATTCCTTTCATCAGTACGTCGGCGACCAGAGCCAGAGGAAGCCGTGGGACTCGATCAGCCAGCTAGTCAAGGTTCTACTTGTGCATAAAAAATTTCATCCTTCCGGAGGCCACCAAAAATTATTCATGCTTTGTCCGTTTTGCTTGAAACAATTTTCCAGTATAAGTTACATAATTTTCTGAATTATTTTGGTTTTATGTAATTTTATTGCTAAAGGAAAATGTATTTAATAAAACTGTTGATGGTTTATGTTCATTTATCTATTTATTGTACATTTAGTTTATTTTCACTATTATCGGCTCAAAATAAAATAATTTATCTTAGCTAGCCGAGATTCCCCTGTTGTCTCATCCTCTAAGCCATACGCTCTTTGTAATCGTCAATACATTCGACTTCCTAAGCATTTTGATTTTCCTAGTGCTGCCTTTGCTGAACTGGATTCATATCATGAGGTTGTTGTTCACCTAGGATGGCAGCATGCGATGGCAGAGGACCTTGCTGCTCTTCAGCGTACCGACACTTGGGGGTTGTGCCTCTTCCTTGCCATGCATGTCTACCACGTGCAAGTGGGGGTTGTGCCTCTTCCTTTACTCGTTCTTATGGTTCTCTTGAACGCTTCAAAGCTTGTCTTGTGGCGCATGGTTGTCAGCATGAGCATGGTCGAACCTGTGATAAAACTTAATGCCCTATGGCTCACATGATCACTGTTCACACTCTTTGTTGTGGTCCCTATTCATATGTGGCCTATATAGTAGCTTGATGTCCAAAATGTCTTTCTTAATGGAGAGTTGCATGATGAGGTCTTTATGCGGCCTAGATTGAGGTATTTCGTTTCGAACGGTACGTTTCTTCACCAAAGATGTGCTTTATATGGGCTAAAGCAAGCTCCCTAGGTCTGGTTCCAACGTTTTAATCAATGGTCACTGCAATTTGTTTTTCTGTTAGTGGTCATGATTCGACACTTTTTGTTCACACGTCGCCCCGTGGTCGTACTCTTATTCAACTCTATGTCATCGCATGATCATTACTAGTGATGATCCATAGCATATTGATATTGTTAAGGCTCATCTTCATGAGCAATTTTGCGTATCTGATTTGAATCATATAATTATTCTCTACTTTCTTGAGATTGAATTTACCTCAACACATATGGTTCTTTTTTTTACCAAGAAGTATGTTTTGGGATCTTCTTGCTCGGGCGTCTTACTGATTAGCAAACGGCTTAGACTCCCATGGAGCTTAACATCTAACTTCAGTCCACCAATTGGAAATCACTTTCTGATCCTACTCAGCATCATCTGGTCTACCTTGATTTCATCCTGATGTCTCATATGTATCCATTCCTCCTCAGTTCTACTTTAGTCATCTTTGGGTTTTGTGCTATCTTCAAGGAACCACCTCTCATCGTCTTTTCTTTCCACACTCCAACTCTTTACAACTTCATGCTTACTTCGATGCTACCTAGGTTGGGATCCTTCTGATCATGGGCCCTTTCTGTTTATTGTGTTTTTCTTGGTGGTTCTCTCATTGCTTGGAAGACTAAGTCGAAGGAAGTTTCTCATTTAAGTGCAGAAGCTATGTTACGTGCTAAGGTTATTTTAATGGAAGAGGTTACTTGGTTGCGTTGGTTATTTGAGAATTTTAGTGTTTTTGTTTCTATACCTACTCCTCTTGTCTGACATCATAGGAGTTGTTCGTTTTGCCCATGAGCCGGTGGAGCATAAGCTCACCAAGCATATTGGGGTTGATTGTGGCTCTCTAGCATTTGCCTTCAGATATTTAGTTGTCAGACTTCTTCACAAAGGCGCATGCTCGACAATAGCATAGCTTTTTTCTCTCCAAACTCGGTGTTGTTAATCCATCATAAGTTTTATGGTGTGTTTGATATATGTGTATATAGGCCTTTATGGGCCTTTCATATGTACATGGGCTTTCCTCTTATGTATTAAAATATATTTTTTTAATTTCAAAATTATAATACTAATTTTCTATTTTATCAAATTACAGAAATAGTCACCCTCCGATCTTCAAAATGGCGGGATAGAGTGTACCGCCGATTTAAACAACGGGATAAGCCTCAGCGTATAACCCGCCATTTGGTTTGGTGGATTATAATGGACCACCATTTTCAACGGTAGGTTATAGGCCGAGGCTTATCCCGTTGTTTAAAATGACGGTTCATGCTTCCTGGCTTGAAACGCCAAACGAAATGATGGGAGAATCTTTTTGAAAAAAAACATTAATGTAAACGAGTTTTTTGTTGCCACCTGCGATGATAGAGTATGGAGGAGCAATGCAAAGTTAAATAGCAATGCATTCGTTGTAACATCACTTAGGCCCTGTTCTTTTGAGCTGACCTGAACGGCTGAAATGATTGAACTTCGAGTGCTTCTCGACATAGTCTCGAGATTCGGATCCATTTCATTTGACTTGCTTTTAAAAGCGTTAGGACCCACCTTCAAAATAGTGAAAAAAACGGACTCAAAACTTAAAACATGTCTTTTTAAAACGTAGATAAGTCGTTAAGCTGTTAAGCTGAAAAGAACTAGGCCTTAGTGTCGTTAGTTTGCAGGTTTTGAACAAAATTAACTAACGTGATTGATAAATTTTGAAAAAATTCAACAAGTTGCACCGCATTCTGTTGTTCAGTACGTGGTATTGTTGCATTAATTTGTTCACTCCGTTGAATAAAGTAGGAAAAATAGAAAACATGGAAACAGTCATAAAATTAGAGGGTAGAATGGAAGTGCATTGTAATTGTAGCATCTGTTAGTTTGTTGTGTCCCAGCAAGTAAATGGTCTATGGTATTAGAGAATCGATAATTAAATAATAAAAAACCAGGATTATATGATACAATCAATGACACATACGATGCATATAACAATCTATCATAGTAGTGCCCGTAGCTAAACCTACATGCCTTAGGAGATTTGAAAATATAGTTGTGCTCCACCATAATCAATCTACTGGGTGCAGCGAGGGTATTTCCCCTTCGCAAACGCGCTAGGTACTGCTGCCTTGGCTCTATCAGCCCTCTCGCACTTTCTAGCACGGTCTGCCTTACTCTTAATAAACTGCCGTTGCCGGTCAGCCTCCCTCTTTGCATGAAACTCTTATCTGTAACGCTTATTTTTTTCTTCCCTTAGAGCGTCTTGCCACCGTTCCAAGGCCCTGGCCCTGCGCGACGCCGCCTCCCTTTGCATCTGTCACTTCTGTTCGGGAGTCTGCTACGCATACAATTATTGTACAAACTAGCACAATGGAGGCTAATAAATTTGATGTTAGCATTTACGTGTATATGTTCGTCAGGGCAGAAAAAATTTAATGACTTACAGGGAACTTTGCTTTCCTCTTTATCTCGTCTGTTAGGTCTTACGCATATTTTGCGCAGATCCAATACCTTCTTCCATAAGTCTAGGACATGTCTTCAAACTTCATTAGATTGCAAAGATCACCGCATAGACACATGGGCGGCTGAACACCTTCAGTGACAGCTTCTTTGAGAGACTCATTTGGTTACGATGAGAACTCCATGTCACTCTTCGAGGGGTTGTTTATGGACTGAAGTGGTTAGAACCCTCATGTTTGTAGTGTTTGTGACCCCTCTCACTGTTGGTTGTGTTGTTCGGAGTAGGGGTGGGCAAAATTAACCGATAATCGAAAAATCGAACCGAGTTAACCGAAATTATCGGTTATTTCTGTTTTTCGGTTAGCATTCTGTTTTTGATTTAGAACTGTTCGGTTTATATGGTTCGGTTCGGTTTCTAATGCGTGTAAACCGAAAAAACCGAAGTACCTGAATGCTATATGACCCAGACCTAGCAGACCCATCCAGCCATCGGTTCATACACTCGCACGCGGCCCAAATGGCTTGGCCGGCTGGCCCATTCGGCCATTCCCCATTCCCCGGCCCCTCCCACGCCATAAGGTTGTGACACTGTGGATAAACCCTAGCCAAAGCATCTCTCCTCCCGTCTCCACTCTAGGCCTCCAGCCGCCAGCCACCACTGCGCGTCGGCGCCACTCGCCTCGCCGCCTCACCCCCTCCCATCGCCTCGCCCCCTCCCATCGCCGCCTCGCCGCCTCCCATCGCTGTCGAGGAGAGCTCAGATCCCGCCATCACTAGCACACCGCCTCCTATCGCTGCCTCGCCTCGCCGAGAGGAGAGGTCACCGCCGCATCCCTCGTAGTCACAGGTCATCGTCCATCCCCTCACCGTTGCCCATCCCTCGCTGTCGCCGTCCATCCCCTCGCTGTCTCCCCTTACATGTGTTGTTCAAATGATTGATTGGCTACAACCTACAGCCCTACAGGATCACTGCTCAATTCAGTTAATAACCGAAAACCAAATTAACCGAACCAAAATAATTCGGTTAATTTAGTTCAGTTAGTATATTTTTAGTGATGATTTCAGTTTTCGTTTTTCATTAACCGAATTTTTTAGGAACCGAACTAACCGAACCGAAATAACCGATATAACCAAATGCCCACCCCTAATTCGGAGTGAGACTGGGTGGGTTTAAATAGGTGATATTGGCCAAGATGCTCTAATTGAATAAGCCCATATGCAATGCACACTGCGAAATGATTTAATGTGTCCATGTCCTTTGCAGTGATAGGTCAGTTCGACCAGAGACCCAGACCACACAAGAGGTAATGTTTACAGTATTTGACAGCAATTATGAACAACGCAAACAGACTGCTCACATCCCACATGGGCATAACGTGCACAGACATGATAATGGCCAACATGTGCGTTGCAGTGACGGGTCACGTCAGTGGCCCATACCCGAGTTATTATTGTCCAAAGATTCGCATTGCTAGGTGGCAAATTATTAGTAAATGCAACGACCATACGTTTGGCTTTTGTAGTGAAGGGCCACGTCACACAGTCATGTGGTAGTGGACTAGTTGATGATGACATGGTTACCCTTATGCATTGGCGGAAATTATAGCGTACATTGGTAACATAGTGGGCCGGATACAATATGAAGGATTTTAAGTTGCCTGGTTTGGAAAATGACATATGCAAGCGCACCACCTAGTGTTGCATGAATAATTTGGTTCAAATCCAGGGTCTTCGAGGTGGCCGTATTCCCAACAAAATATCGTTCGTCGGCGACGCACTTCATCAATGGGTCTGTCGGGGTAGTGGCAGCCACATATGCATGTAAAGTTTGTACATGAGGGATTTACTTCGTATTGTGGGTGGAGGACCGCTTCCTTGGGGACTTGCTCATTCTCTGCATTTTTCGCCTCCATCTGTTCCACAGTAGCTTCAATTTGTTCACCTTTGCCTGCCAAACCCATCGCCTGTTTCTCAACACAATCATTATTTCCTTCCCCTTCGAGGTGCACATCCTCTGCAACCTTTTCTTCCTCCATGATGATCACATTGGCAGCACCCTCCGCAATCTGGATGGCTTGTTAACTATCATCTCATTACTTTCATCCCCTCCTCCATGGCTAGACCCAGCATGGTGGTTGATTTGAGCCTGAGCAAAAATAGCCAAAGAAAGATTGCGCTCAATGGCAATCTCCACATAACGCCTCCAATTATGAGTGTACGTTATCGGTAACAACTCCTAATAATATTCTTCTCTAACACGGCTAACCACAGCACTAACATTCATGACATGTTCTTTCGAGTTTAGTTCAAAGTTTCGCAGCAGCCACTTTTACAACCCACCAAACTCTCTCTCTATGGGGCTAGATATCTCTATCGTTACCGATTGAAAATTTGACAGATCTACCCCAGTTGGACCATAAAGAATATCTCTTTCCCCATGACTTATTTGAAAATATAACTTTTCTACCATTATTCTTGCACATCAAAAACATCCGCAAATTATTTGAATGATATCATTCTGTTTTTTCAATTGTTAGTCGCTGAGAAGATTTCAACCATCAACTACATCATTGCAACACAACCACTTCATTTATGAGCGAATATACATCATTGCAACACAACAACTTCGTTTATGAGCGAATATTGAAAACTATTATGCTACACATAACGCATAATGTACTACACTATTCTAAAAGTAACAATTATTATCCTAATATATACTAAATCATCGTAAATATTACTACACTATTCTAAATGTAACAATTATTATCCTAATATATACGAAATTACTATAAATATTATCTATCATAATCCTACGTATAACTACATTGCCCTAAATCTACACTTTACAGACAAATACTATCATTTTTCAGTGCTACTATATTTTTTGTGACTAACCTAACAGGTTTTCAGATATAAAAAAATAGAGTTAAATAAATTTACCTCAACGTAACGCAGCAACCCTTTCTCCCCTACCCTACCCTCCCCTCCCCCTCCCCTCCCTCTCCCTCTTTTCCCCTCTCTCTTTCTCCTCTCCCAAAGGCTACGGCTGCAAATGGCCTAGGTGCCGCTGGCGCCCGGCGTGTCATGCTTTTTATACGGGCATTACCCGCTATTTCAAACGGCGGCCCATTCCCGCAAACTTGAACTGCCGTTTAAAACGGAGGATTTTTAATGTCCCGCCATTTCAAATGGTGGGTTATGCCGCCCAACCCAACGGTCACTGACCGCTCGTTTGAACCACGACCCATCATTTTCCGCCGAATAGAACGATGAGTCATTTCGGCCGCTGATTCAAACGGCGGGAGAAGACTATTTCATAAAACAGAAAATTAGTATTGTAATTTCAAAATTTAAAAATACGTTTTAAAAAAATCTGTACATGTATATATGTTGGCCCATTGGTTAATGGATGAATAAAAATGCTATTCATAACAACGTATCAACACCTTTAACCACCTCTCACTGTGTAAGCTACTCTCCATGCAATGCCCGGCGTGCGCTAGCAACGGTGAGGAAGAAGGGGAGGAAGAGAGAACTGACAGTGGAGAGTCTGTGCCGATAAGGAGGGAGTTAAAGAAGAGATGGGGAGAAGGGCATGAAGTCGCGACTCGCGAGAAGGATGGCGATGGAGCCATCGCGACCCTGAGGCTGTCTCCAACAGGAATCCCTAAATTTGATCCCCTATAGCCTCATATACAGGTTCCCTTTAAGGATGAATACAAATGCTATTCATAACAACGTATCTACACCTTTAACCACCTCTCACTGTGTAAGCTACTCTCCTTGCAATGCCCGGCGTGCGCTAGCAACGGTGAGGAAGGAGGGGAGGAAGAGAGAACTGACAGTGGAGAGGCTGTGCGGATAAGGAGGGAGTTAAAGAAGAGACGGGGAGAAGGGCATGAAGTCGCGACTCGCGAGAAGGATGGCGACGGGGCCATCGCACGCCTGATATGTTGGGGGTGTGGTCGTGTGGATTAGTAGGCGGCGCTGGTGAGAAGGGAGTTGAAGGAGAGAGGTGGGGAGGGAGGAGCTATCCCAGGTGAGGATGTGCTGGGAAAGAGGCGAGGGAGCAGCAGTGGGATATTATGAATAGCACTTATATTCATCTGGAAGTTAAAGGCCAGTATATATACATAACACAGGGGCAAGTGAGAAAAGCCCAAATACAATAGAAAAAGCTCAAGCCCATATACACATATATATTTAACATCGGGGAGGTGACAGAGAGAAGGGTAATCCGGATAACCGAATAAAGAACTTTGACATGCTAGGTACATCTAAAAATAAGTACAAATGCAAAACAAAACATTATCCAACAATCAAAATTAAGGATTGATTGGACATACCTCCAATTTTTGTCGTAATAATATTTCTAAACCACCTTTAGATGTCTTTAGGCAAGCTTAACTTGACAATAATCATCAATCATACTACCCCATCACTTGAGCTAAGTAATTGAGTGAACTATTTCTATGTTTTAAGTTTTTAACATTTCATTTTTTTACTAACTGAGCAGCAAAACTATTCCTTCTAGTTTCTTTATAGGAAACCAGTGTTTTATGCAAAGACCAACAGAACTCATTGTCTCTGAGTCCAAGGATATCATTTACCCTTCTCCTGCTTTCTGACATTCCAGATTTTCCGTAACAAGTTGCCAAATGGATGTAGGTGATTGCATCTGGTTTGAGCCCTAAATCATGCATCTGAGTGAATAAACTGAAGGCCTTATCCACCTCTCCACAGGAAGCATATACCTTGAAGGCAACATTGTATGCACATGGATCAAATGTCCATTCAGGCTTCAAAAACTGCTCACAAATATTTAATGCAGCATAGTGCAAGCCAGCCATGGAAAACAAGAATGCAACTACAGCTTGCTTGGTGAAACTCCTGCCATCATTATATGCCAATTCCAACTGCAAAACTTCCTCCTGTGAAATATTACATCTCTTCAATATAGAAAATATCATCCCAAATGTAGAGGCATCTGGGAAATTGTCATCTTCCACCATTTTCTGTACCAATTCTGCAGAACCTCTTATGTTGCCCGTCGCAATATAACATGCCATAACAGCGTTATATGAAGCATAGTCAGATAGTAAGCCTGAATTCTGTAATTCACGAGCTGTCGTAATGGACTCGTTAATCAATCCCATGTTTTTGTAAAGGAACATCATGGTAGTGTATGAAATATCATCAGCCTGATTATTTCTCCTCAAACTGTCAAAGAGTGCCTTGGCCTCTGTGACCATTCCAAGATTTGCATAAAGGTTTAATATGGAATTTGAGGCAACAATATCAGGGCCTCCATCCATGCTCTTCATCCTTGAATACAAATCCTGTGCTTCCTTCCACATATTAACCTTGCTATAGGCCTTGATAAGCGATGTTAAAACAATCTGATTTGAAGTAATTCCAGATTCTTCCATCAAGTTGCTATAGTGTAGTGCTTCCTCTACTTGACCTCTCTCTGCAAACATATCAATCAGCAACCCATAAACAACCACATTTGGCTCAACACCAGAGGCCTTCATTTCATTGTACAGATCTATAGCTTCTGATACCAAGTAATTGTGGGAGCAAGCTGTAATAGCAGCACAGTATGTCTCACACTTCGGTTTAAACCCTGCATCTTTCATTTTATTCAACAGCTTTTTAGCTCTCTGTGGAAATCGACCAACAGAAAACATCTGAATTAAGGAATTATAAGTGCACTCATCTGGTGAAATACCAGAACCCTTCATGCTCTCAAGTAGAGCCGAAACTCTATCATATTCTTTTGCCACACCATAAGCCTTGATCATTACATTATATTCCACTATGTCCTTTCTCTGTATTCCTGCACCAGAGTGGAAAACATGCTCAGCTTCCTCCCAAAGACCCCTATCTGCAAAACCATCCATAATGGCAGCAATGTTCTTGGATGAAGCCTCCTCACTCCTGCAGTGCCTTTCAAAGAATGTGATTGCCTTATTAAGCAATCCTTGATCAAGGTACATCCTCATAACAGCTGGCAGAGACTGTTCTTGAACAGAAGAACCAGATTTCAGAATCCCCATTATTACATCCTCTGCTTCATGCACCATGTTCCTCTCACATAGCATATGTAGCACAATCCTATAGCTCACTGCATCCACACTTAATCCCACCTTCTCAATTTGATGGTAGTACTGCAAAACTCCCTCCACATCTCCCTTCGATGCAAACACCGTCATCAGCACGTTGTATGTCCTAATGTCTGGAGTGACCCCTCTAACAATCATGTTTCCAAGCAGCACCTCTGCTTCTTCCACATTGCCGTGCGACCCAAATACATTGATCATTGTATTGTAGGTATATATGTCTGGCATAACCCCGTAAGAGAGCGCATCCATAAACATGCCCATCGCGTCCTTGAGCCTCCCAGCCTTGCCAAAAAGATCGATCATTATGTTATAGGTTGCTAGAAGTTTGGGCTTCCTAGCAACTTCCTCAATTCCCAACGCGCCAGCATTATCGATTTTGTCATTGCACATGTCAGAGAGAAAGAATGGCATCGGACCATCGTAATTAGATGCGCTGTAGTTAAGATCAAGAAATTCAACCTCGAACACGCCGCAGCACCAGTTCTTGAAGAGGGTGAGGGCCTCCGAGTAGCAGCCGTCGTCCTTGAGGACGCGGGCGAAGGTGTTCATAGACACCTCGTCGGGAGCGACGCCTCGAGCGAGCATGTGGCGGAGCAGCAGGAGGGATTCCTGCGCCAGGCCGGCCTTGGCGAGCGCGTCGGCGAGGGCGGCGTAGGTGGGGTTTGAGGGCGAGAGGGCATCGTCGCGGGCCATCCTGAGCCAGATGCGGCGGAGCTCGGCCCAACGGCGCGCGCGGGCGAGGTGGCGGAGGAGGACGCCGTAGTGCACGGGGTTGGGGGCGTACCCAGGGAGCGCGCGCAGGCGGTCGAAAAGGTCATGGGCGCGGCGCCAGCGGCGCTGGCGCGAGAGCAGCGCCGTCTGATCGCGCGGGGACATGCAGGCAAGGGCCTCGTCGGAGCGGTGGAGAGCTGCGGAGGAGGAGCCGTCGTCGGGCGGCGCGGGAGGAGGGAGGATGACGAGGTTCTTGGACGACAGGGCAGGTGGCGGGGGCAGGCGGGGAAGCTGGAGGCGGGACGCGGCGGGGCAAGGATGAGAAGGGAGAAGGTTGGCTCGTGATCCGGCGGCCGGTGATCCGACGCCGGCGGCCGGTGGACCAGGGGGAGCCGGAACCATCGTGGGGGTGAAGGAAAGGGAAGGGAGGAGGGGGACAAATGACGAAGGGTTTATGGCGTGTGCCGTGTAGGGACGGAAGCGGGTGGCATACAACAACGGGTGTCGGACCCAGCTCTGTCCGACGCCGGATCCGTCGGTTCGTTGCATTAGCTGTGAGCCGTCCGATCCCCCTTCTCACACAGCCACTTCCTCTTCTCACATCGTCTCTGGCTCCAACAAGACATGTTGTCTCCTCCCGTCTCCCCCAACTCGAGCTCTCCCCTTCCACCACCGACGGCCGACGACGGCGGAGGCAGCGGCGGCGCCGGCGCCGCTCTCCCGCCCCTCCAGCAGCGACGTCTCGTCCCATCCCCAAACTTGCGTCTCTCCGAACAAGCCATCTCCACCAACCCTCGATCTGCAATGGTTGGTTTTTTTATATGCAAATTTGAAATTTGAGTTTGATTCGTTCTTGTGAAATTTTTATGAATTATTGGATATATTAACCAACGAAATTACGATATTGTACGATAACCTAGAACTTATCCAGAAAACACCCGCTTACGTAGAGGTCGTCAAATTAGATGCTCGTAATTTCCAATATTTTAACCGGTGATGTTATTTGATGCATACAAGACCATGGAATGCGTATTAACAACAACATTCATGTTTTTGTATTTTTTAAAATTCAAAAATGTTATGTTGACCATCGATGGGCTGCGAAGGGAAAACACTCGAGATATGCATTTATCTCAACGGCCGCAAGGGAAACCGTCGAGAGAGTAAATCGCTCTCGAGGATTGTCAATTGAAGTCCTCAGGTTTGACCACTCTTGACGGCCCACTTGAATCAGACCGTCAAGAGAAATAGGAGCATATCTTGACGGCTACCTTGAGAGCGTCAAGACAGAGGCGGCCATGTGCTCCACATGGAGGAGGATGTCTTGATGGCTCCTTTGCGACCATCGATAAAGAGGTGGCCACGTGCTCCACATGGAGGAGTCTATCTCAACAGCTCCATTGCGACCGTCGAGACAGAGGTGGCCATGTGCTCCATAGGGAGGAGGCTATCTCGACCGTTCCCTTGAGACCGTCGAGACAGAGAGGTGGCCACATGCTCCATAGGGAGGAGGCTGTCTCGACGACTCCCTTGGGACCATCGACATAGAGGTGGCCACGTGCTCCACAGGGAGGAGGATGTATCGACGACTTCCTTGAGACTATCGAGATAGAGGCGTTGGGGAACGGTTGGGCCCTCTTTGTGTTAACAGTTTTTTTGTAGTCATCGAGAGAAGGACCGTTATGTCGACGGTTACACTAGAACGAACCGTTGAGAAAGGTTAGTAGTTAATGCCCTCAGCCACTGGGACTTAGGCACATTTGTGCCACAACGCCGAGCCGCCGCCACCGCTGTCCACGCCGGCTTCTTCACGCACCGCTGCCGACAACCATGAACCGTCCTGCCATGCGTAGAAAGAGCCCGAATGGCCATCCTTGGCCGTACCAGGAGAAACATATAGCCCGCTGGGGCCATCCCCGGGCTTGATTAAGAGAACCACGCGTCCCATGGTCCTAACCAGGAGTGTTGCGCACCTCCCGGGATATCTTATCACGGGAGAGGGCTTCGCGGACAGCTCGCCTGTCCCCTGGGCAGGTGGCGGCAGCCGTCATGCCCCACCACGCTTTCCTCAGCCTTGACCAAGAGGACTGTACCTCCCCGAGGTATTGGTAGCCCAGGGGAGAGCCGCGCGGGCAGTTCGCTATGCCATCTGCCCCTTGGGCAGATGGCAATAGCTACCGCGCTCCGCGACGCCCCTAACGGGTGGCGCGAGGCTGGCTCCGACCAGTGAGTGCCATATAGGGGTTAAAGGGACAATGCTTTGTCCCTGTACAAGCTACTTTCTCTGAGACGAACATGTGTCCAGTGCTGACCAGACAAGCTTCTCTTTGCAGGCCACAGACAGGACGGAGCCCGGGAACGAGACAAGGGCACCACCACTAAAGATGGACAAAGCATGGATAGGCGCGGGGCCCGCGGTATCAGCTTCGAGCAGCCCACCGCGCCTATAAAAGAAGAAGCCTGCCCAGCATAACGGCAGTGGGGGCTCGAACCAGGGTAAAATCACTTGTCTCGCATGGTTTGTATTTCTTTCGCCTCACCTCTCACCCCCTCTTAATCTCACCATACGACGGATCTGTACCTGGATCCCAGATCGCACCAGGCACAGTCCGGGAAGACCGCGCAGCCAGAGCACCCACGAGCTAGGCCGCCACCCCGGGCTGCTGGAAAGGGTTGTCGTTGGGCCTTATTCCAACTACAAATTCGTCTACCAATCCGTGGACTCGCTGCCCGCAGTTAGGACGTTTCCCAGACACCAACAATGATATTACGGCCCCTACCTACAGGGGTATAAGATTACAGGGTCATATCCGATATGTAGTACTGAGTTCTATCTCCAGGATGTCCAGCACGTATACGCACCGGTATTTACGAGTATAAATCTCCTAATCAAACGGAATCAAACTCTATCCTCAGAACTATCCTTGGCATCCAAGTTAGGTGTAATCCGAGTGGTATTCATCCTCTTCCAGTCGACTCGGGTCGTCCCTGTTTGCCATTTTATGGGCCTTCTGTAAGGATATCCGAGACCCATGCAGTCCACAGTAGCCCATGAGTGCTTTGCAATCGAATCAGATGTCCCGCCGACTGGTTCGTTTGATCGTTCCTGTAATCCAAAAGGAGATTGTAAAGAACTCAAGATATATTAAGTTAGAGTTTGAGAGCAACGCCCGACTCGGCGATACCGAGTATCTGGCAATCGGCTTGTTTTTTTAGGCATGCCACTCTGCTCTTAATGTTGTATTCCACTGATTTGGTTGCTCGGCAACTGTTTTCATATTGTGAAAACAGTAATTAGCCCATCATGGGGCATAACTTAAGTCGTGCAATTGCGGTACCCATCTTGCGGTATACTACATTTTGCATATTAGGAGGTTTGCAGCATCAAACGCCCGATTCCGTCTTGCAGAATGCAGCACTTGTCCCAGCATGGGGCGCGTTTTCAGCCGAGTGGTACATGTCCCGATCAGAGAAGGGATCAACTAGCGACCCACTGAAGGGCGTACCGTTTGGATAATGTTTGGCCGAGAGGCATTTTGTATCTGGGCTGCGGTATACAACGAGCGACCCACAAAGGGCATACCTCCGAAATAGAATCCAAGCCTCATGAACACCCAACCTTGAACGTGCAAAATTGGCTAGTGACCCAACATGGGACATGCCATAAAACATTTTTTATGAGTGGCGCTTCCGGTCATATGCCCTCAGGGGGTGCACCGATGTCAAATTAGGCTCGATGTCAACAACGTATTGTCACTGCTTGTGACATGTTGCCGAGAAAGCCTGTTAAGGGGATCGCCCTTTGCTTAGACGGATTGGGCCCAAGCACATTTGAGGAATGTGAATAGTCTTCGCACCTTCTCAGTCAAGCAGAAGCATCATGCGCTGCCATTGGAAACTGAATTCATACCCACTCTTATCCTATCATTATGATGGCTTTTACATGTATGGAAACGGGTTCCGAGCTGTGTCTCTTCGTGTTCCCTGTGTATAAAAACCCCATGCAGCGCATAGAACCGCATCCAGCCATCAAGCAGTTCCGCAAGCAGCTCCGCCCTGCTTCCGCAAGCAGCTCCGCCCTGCCTCCCTCCCCTCTGGTGAAACTTCTCCTCCCACGAATAGCTCCACCCCTATCCCATCTCCCTGCCCTTTAACGACACCTCTTTCTCCTCCCGCGAACAGCGCCGCCGTCATCTTCTTGCCCTCCGGCGACACATCCTACTCCAACAGGCAGCGCCACCCCCATATCCCTGCCCTCCGGTGACACGTCTTCCTCATGGAACACAGGGGTGAGGTCAGCCTTGAGAATTTTGCACAACAACGGGCTCACAACAACTCAAGGCGGCAACCATGGACGAAGCTCGTGGCGTCGGTGCTCCGGTGATGTTTCAACCAAATTTATCCATGCAACAAGTATGTAACAACGAGGAGACGAGGGGATAGCTAGATAATTAGGGTCAAGCTCACCCTAGGTAGATATTCCAACGTGATCTAGAAGGCGGCTAGGGTTGAAATTGGGGATTATATATACGGTGCATGAAAATTGGAGATTTTGGTGGCATCTCAATGAGCACTTCTTTGCATTCCAACAAGATATATAAATTTTAATTTGGTGTTAGATTTCGGCGAGATTGAATGGAGTTTAATTAGTAACGGTGGCTATAGCTTGTGTTATAGTTTGTGCGTACAGAGGGAGAAGGGATGGGAAGTGGGAAGAGAGTACTACTATATAGTACTAGGAAGGATTGTGCACCAATGGCACCCGTTGTTATCTCTTATGTATCGTGGTAGTAAAAATTTCAAATAGTATAAATTGTATTATACCTCATTAGTTAAAAATAGTATAAATAACATTATATAGCCTTAGTCAGAGTTTAACATACTATACAGAATAATTTATTGAAAGTGTAAACTTTGTTTGAGTTTGAGCCACATTATTTTTTTAATCATCTAGTCTTTTTCGAATCTGTATAAAATTGGTATTGCATTAGTGTGGATAACATAGACCACGGGTACCAACACGGAAGGCTTAAAAGACCACCCGACAGGGAATGGACCAAGTCGGGTGGATGATGACGGGTACCACTCGGACTCTACAAGGTTTGTCCGGCAAAGAAATACATAAAGATAGAAGTCTATCCCTAAGGCTGTCTCCAACAGGAATCCCTAAATTTGATCCCCTATAGCCTCACATACAGTTTCCCTTTAAAAAAATCTCACCTTATATTTCTTCCATCTCCATCAGCGTTCCCTATATGAATAATTGTATAGGGGGAGGAGAGAGAACCCCTAAATATAAGGGGATGGAGAGAAAAACTCTATTTTAGGGAACGGTATAGGGAATGCTGTTGGAGCACATAGGGGAAGAATCCATCCCCTATTTTAGAGTAGAGGGTGCTTTAGGGGAGCCTGTTGGAGACAGCCTAATAGGTAAGATACAATTGTAATCCCAGATAACTACATATTTAGTTAGAGGATAGAGATAGGAATCATACCTCGTAATCGACCATGACTCCTCCTTGTAACCCCACCCCATCCACTATATAAAGGGGGGTAGGGGCCATAGATCGGCAACCAATCCAATACCCTCGCCTCATAAAACAACTTGAGGCCGAGATCACAACATATAAGAGATCTCCCCGATCATCCTGTACACATATACTCTATATAATCCCAGAGCATAGGACTAAGGTATTACCTTTTCCGATGAGGGCCTGAACCTGTATAAAAAAGCCCCCCGGTCTTGTGCTACCATCGAGTTTGGATCCATCGCATAACCCCATTCAAATTCATTGCCAACGATAAACCCCGGTTAAGCACCCGTCGACAGTTAGCGCGCTAGGTAGGGGCAGCGTCAAGATCAATCTCATCAAGCTTGATGGCAGCGATCAACGGAGTCGCTGTCGTCTCCGCCCCCAAGCAGGCTTTCCGCTTCGGGAGCCGACTGCGCATCAACAAATTCGGCGAATTCTACCTCTCGGATAACCTCCTGCTCGGGTTGGGGAACGCCACGGCCATCTACTAATGAGTAGTACGCCAAGCGCTCACTTCCCGACTTGGATACGGCGAGGGCTTCAAGATAGATTATGTACGTCATCTTGTTTTAACAATTTCCATTGATCTAGAGGAAATTTGAAGTCGGCACTAGATGCGTTGGAAAGATAATTTCGTCAGCTTTCCGTGAAGCCAAAGAACACCCAAAACGGAGTTCGGATGTGTCCGGGGCGTCCATTCGAAGGCAGACTGCGTTGGAAGGTCGCGAATCTCAGCAAGCTCGTAAAGCCCATCTGCGGAGAGTGTGGCATCAGGATAGGCCATGGCACCCCTCCAAGGACATTAAGAGCATAATTAGGAGAAGCTCTATATGGCGTTTTATATTTGCAGCACGTATAGAGTGTCTGGTAGGTGAGGGAATCTTTTAGAGTGTAGTGTAAAGTCTGAAAGGACGTTTGTAGCAAAGCTGTAAATTTGCAGCATGGGTATTTGCAGCAACTTTTAAAGCTGCTGCTAGTTTTGCTCTAAGGATCAGTAAGGAGCTTTCCCAAACAATTGACGACCAACACTTCTTCTGGACTCGAATCCGATCAGGTCTGAGAAGAACATCGACATCATTTCGTCTGAACTCCTGTTCGGGTCGAGGTATGCCGCCACCACCAACTCCCGAGTGGTGTGCTGGGGCTCAATTCTCCATTCGGATACGAAAAGGACTTAACCAAGAACAAGTTCAAGACGGTGAATGCCTTTAGCAGCAAACCACACGTATCCGACAACCAAGTCACTCTTTTGGACTCGGACCAGATCCGATCTAAAGAAAGCTTCGTTATAATTATAAATCAACTCTCGTTATTCGGGTTGAGGAACGCCGCTGACACTCACTCCTGAGTGGTGTGCTACACGACTCAATTCCCAACTCGGATACGGCGAGTACTTAATCAAGAACTTTTATAACGGCCCAGCTCAGCTGTACGCCATCGCGCTCCATGAGAGCCACGAGCGCCAGGTATGGCGACACACCTACGCCTCCAAGTTTACGGCTCGGCGACACGCTACTCGGCTACACACCTACGCCAGCGCCACGAGCGCCCAAGTCTACGGCTCGGCTGTACGCCATCGCGCACCACTAGAGCCCGATACGGCTACACGCCTACGCCTCCAAGTCTACGGCTCGGCGACACTCTAATCGGCTACAGGCCTACGCCCGCGCCATGAGCGCCCAAGTCCACGGCTCGGTTGTACGCCATCATGCGCCACAAGCCCCCGATATGGCTACACGCCTACGCCTCCAAGTCTACGGCTCGGCCACACGCTACTCGCCTACGCCCGCGCCACGAGCGCCCAAGTTTTCAACTCGGCTGTAAGCCATCGTGCGCCATGAGCGTCCCGTACAGCTATACGCCTACGCCACCAAGTCTACGGCTCGGCTGTACGCCATCGCCACCAAGAGCGCCCGGTACGGCTACACGTCTACGCCACCAAGTCTACGGCTCGGCTGTATGCCATCGCGTGCCAAGAAAGCCCTGTACAGCTACACGCCTACGCCTCCAAGTCTACGGCTCGGCGACACGCTACTCGGCTACACGCCTACGCCTGCACCACAAGCGCCCAAGTCTACGGCTCGGATGTACACCATCGCGTGCCACTAGCCCCCGGTACGGCTACACATCTACGCCTCCAAGTCTACGGCTCAGCAACACGCTACTCGGCTACGAGCCTACGCCCGCGCTACGAGCACCCAAGTCTACGGCTCGGCATTACGCCATTGCGCGCCACGAGCGCACGGTACGGCTACACTCCTACGCCTCCAAGTCTACGGGTCAGCGACACGCTACTCGGCTACGCGTCTAAGCCCGCGCTATGAGCGCCCAAGTCTTAAGCTCGGCTATACGCCATTGCGCGCCACGAGCGCCTAGCTTGGCCACACGACTACGCTTGCATCACAAGCACGCAAGTTTACGGCTCGGCTACACGCCTACGCCTACGCCTATACCAAAACTAAGTTCTCATTAGCATAATCTTTTCATATAAATATAAGTTGTTTATTGACCTGCTACTTAATCGGTCTCCAACTAAGCAGTAAGTCGGGGGCTACATCTAATAGGTGCACTTGCGTGCACTTTTGTTTTCATGATACTGCATAAATTCTACATGTACATGTTACAGGGGTTCATAGGTTTTACCTCATCAAGTACCTTCTATGACTCCATATACGAATAAGACGGACCTGTGTAATGAGCGACAACTACGGCTCAGCGAGCGCTAGGCACGGCTACACGCTTACGCCCGTGCCTCGACCATCCAAATCTATAGCTCAACGAGCGCCCGGCATGGCTATGTGCCTACGCCCGTGCCTCGAGTGTTCAAGTCTGTGGCACAGCTACACGCCCACGCCAACTTCGGTACGGCTATACGCTTACGCCTCTGGCCATAGGCCACCATGCGCCCTGAGCGCTAACTACGGCCTAATAGCTGCGCGTCACAACCAGTGGCTAAAAGCACAGTCGGGCCAAGCTAAATTCCGCCTCGGTACACCCCATGTCGGGTCGACTACCGACAGAGCTACAAAAAAATCCATCTCTTGGTATACCCCATGTTGGGTCACTAGTTGGTCAGTTTATGTCAGGATCAGATACCAGTGATGTCGGGATTGAGTTTCAATGGTACGCTCCAGTTGGGGCCGACACTGTACACCGCAACCCGAGTATGGATACCATACAACCAAACTCTATCCTTAATGTACACCCTATGGAGCCACCAGCTGTATTCCACTCCGGTCGGGTACAGGTACTGTCTGGCTGATAAAAATGGTTTGCCCCATGTTGGGACACTAGTTGTGTACCGCATCAGTCGGATACATGTATCATTGGGCCAAACTCTATCCAGATGGTATGCTCTATGTTGGGCCAATCGCTTTACTTTACGAGTACATGTACCAGATGGTTAAAAATACGGTACGTCCTCTGGGGCCACCAGTTGTATCCCACACCGGTCGGGTACAGATACCACTCGGCTCTTCAGCTAAAACCACGGTATGCCCTCTAGGGCCACCAGCTATATCCCACTCCAGTCGGGTATAGGTACCGCCAAGCTATTCAGCCAAATCCAAAAGGTACGCCCTCTGGGGCCACCAGCTGTATCCCACTTTGGTCGGGTACAGGTACCACTTGGCTGATGACATGCCCCATGTTGGGCCGACCGCTGCGTTCCAATGGAACTAGATGCCAGATACTTATACTTCTTGGTATGCTCCAGGTTGGGCCGCTAGCTGTATCCCCTTACGGTCGGGTACAAGTACCACTAAGCTTAAGGTACGTCCCATGATGGGTGTTGGCGATTCTTACGCTGAAAGAAATTAATCGACAAGCGGACGGATATCGCTTGTAGTTTTCACCAGGAGTATTCCTAGAGTTATCGAATCCACAGGGAACGAGGGTTTCAAAGAGATAATCCTCTATATCTTAATTATTTAAAATACCAGCCAATCTAGGTAATGGGGGTTAGCATAAATGAAAAGACCGGGACACACACACACACGATAAATATTCACACAAAGAGATAACTACAGTAGCTAGATAGACAGTTGGGAGGACAACGAGACAAGTTTAATAAGTTCACAAAGTAGTGTGATTCAGTGTAATTGAGCGAGCTTAGGATAATCAACTATTGGTCCACTTGATATTCGTCATCGGAGCTCGGTACTCACTACCACCCGCTATCCTAAATTGGAATCTCGAATGGTTATGATCGTTCCGATTTGGCTCTACTGGTCCGAAGCCGGACGCTGTGGGTTACACACGAGATACTAAGTATCTACGGATGGATAGGGCTGTTACCACCTACCACCTACCACATATACGTGGGCCCCGGTGTAAACCGAGTTAGTCCTAGCCTCAGACACCACGTCTGCGACTATTCCTAATCAATCTTCCTCAGTACTAAAACAAGTTGATCTAGGTTCAATACCTGGCTCTAACAGTATATGAGTGAGAACCTAAACTGATTCCAGACGAGTATAAGCTACCGGTAAAGCGAATCCGCACAACTCATTTATGCAGATATACTCAGCTCAAATAAAGTTCAACACTATAGCAATGAATGAAGTAGTCTTACTAATTGAAACAATTAGGAAAGGATACAAGAGCAATTACCCGAATTCCCGAAGACTCTTCCGGAACTCCGAGCGTAGCTCGACTTGACTCTAACTCCCAACTTCTACTAACTAAGAGCTACTCTACAAAGTGGAATGAAGAGGTGAAAGTGTTGTGGTCTTCTTTACAAGTGAGGAGAAGGGGTCTATTTATAGTGTTGCGCAGCCAACCGGGATGCTCCACGTGTAGGGACACGTGTCATCCAGCCCTCCTCCGAAGGGGAACCCGAGGGAGCTTACTCCCTGGGTCTGTCGGCCTAGGTGGGTCGGCCGACCCACCTCCTTCGTCTCCCGGCCGTAGATTTTGCATGGGATGTT
>SPJY01001434.1:3736266-3787535 GCA_005191435.1 Raddia distichophylla
TGCCTTATAAGGACCACCTTTTTCCTCCTAAATATAAATGGCTTGAGATTATTGACGTGGTCTAGAATGAGTGATAGACTACTGATGGTTGATAATGAACAGCATACTCACTTTACACCTGTCAACACTGACAAATTCAACATGCTTGCCTCCTAAAGATGAGACTGAACTGAGCTTGGGTATTCCAACTAGTTCAAGTACATCAGACAGTTTAGCTCCTCCCCAAGTTGCTGGAATAATAATTTTAAAAACAAATTGTAATTGTTTCCCAATGAAGAAGATTAAAAATATATTGCAATTTGCACAAAGAAAATCTGGTGAGGGAAATCATCACATTCAATTTTTCACGTATGACATAATATTCGCGAAGTAGAATGTTGCCATTAGTTAGTTCAGTTGAAAAAACAAGGGAAAAATTAGGATCAGAATGAGACAGAAGGTCAAACCTAAAGCATGTTAAAAGAACAACAATCCTTGTAACCTCCCTCCACTCGTAATCTCGCATGATTGAGATCCTTACAGTTCTGATTGTACACAAAATATATTTATGCAATGCTAACAACGAAATACTAACATCAGCATGCCTGAATCTCATAAAGTTCATTTTCCTTTTGAATCTCGGTATTCCTACAGTACTGCAACGTTCAAATAAAATGTGTTCCCCTACATTCCAATCATTCCAAAGTACCATCATATTTCATCCTTACCATTTCCAAGGGCAGATATACCCCATCCAACACCTCTCACCTTCCTTACCTTACTCATCGCAGTTCGTATAACTTCGTATAATGTATGCTATACGAAGTTATTACGCTTTTGCAATAGTTTAGGGGGCTAATCTATACTCTCCGGCCAGTGTCCACTCGACAGTCGGCGGCGCGGCGGCTGAATCCTGCCGGCGATGGACGAGCCTCCGCACGGGGCGGCGGCGGCGGCGCTATGGGGCCACTGGCACCTCCCGCTGCTGGCGGGCGCGCGGTCCAAGGATTCGGTGGAGTACGTCCTGCAGGCGCTCTGGCGCACCCGCCGTACCGGCCTCGACGCCGCCGACCGCGCCGTCGTCCGCGACATCCTCCAGATCCCCTCCGACGCCGAGCTCGACCCCGTCCGTCCCCTCCGCACCCTCCGGCGCCGCCCGCTACTCACCTCCCCCCCTTCTCTTTCCGCGCCGTCCCACGGTGCTTACCTTCAACTCTCCTCCCTGCAGCTGCTGGTCTGCCTCAGGATACTGATTAGAAGGTGTGTCCATGAAAACGTCCAAAAGGGAGAAATTTCTAAGCTTTTCCCCGAGGAGGTGCTGCCTGAGCTGCAGAGGTTGCTCACGTTGCTTCTGCAGAAGTTTCAACCCGAGTGGCGAGAAGATGCTTCAAAGGATCAGGTAACAACCAGCGCCTGCTATCTGTGCTTAGGTGGTTGGTCTCACAGATACTTATCGTCTAATTGTTCTTGATTTCTGTAGCGTCGTGTAGTATCAGTAATTCAGTATCAGAACAGGCTGTTTAGTACTCAATTATTAGTTGCTATCTTCATACTACTTTAAAAGTAATTTCTAGAGCGTCTGTGGCTGTGTGTCAATATAAAATGTGCTTGTATTATGTGAAGGATTCGCATCTCATTTTAGTGCTGTTCTGCAATGAGTTGTTCTGTAGGCATGGGCACCACATTCGCAATCAACAGAATGCAATTCAAATCAAAATCAAGACGCATCAGAGCAGTCAGTAATTGCTGCTACTGCGAAAGTAGTTAAAATAATTGTTACAGTATTATGTAACTCTGTTGTGTTTATCTGCAATTTTGCTGGAACTAGGTCGATATGAGAGATGCACATTATCCTTACATCATAGGCAATCATTGGTTGATGTAGCTTTATGTTTAAGGAAGCCATCTCAGTAGTCTAGGACTGCAGTGAAGACATCCTGAATGAATCCCTAATTGGTTTTAAATCATCTTCCCTGTAGCTTCAGAATGGTACAGAATCAGCTAAGCATTCATCAAAGTTAGGAGAGGAAAAGGTGAAAATCCTGTTAGCTAAGGATTCTATAGACAAAATGCTGAAGGATATGCACTCAATCAAAGGCCAAGCGTCAAATGCAGTGAGTATCCATTCCATATAAACTGGATAGTTGGTTGATTTCTTCTCCTACTACATTTTTCAATCTTATGTTCTTCCGAATGTTGTTCTCATTGTGTTTGCAGGGAAACATAACTGGGCATGAGGAGACAGCAGTAAGAACTTAGGAACGCTGGTCTTGTTCTTTTGCTTAGGGGCATTTTTCAGCAGCAAAACTATAGCTGGCTGTATTAGTTTTGGCCTCTCTTTCCTTTTCTTTTGAAACGGGAATTAGTTTGATGTAGGTCATGGCTGCTGCATTCTACTTGTGCCCAACTATATAAGACGCAAATGTAAATTAAAAAACATCATGCGATCCTCTCTTTATAGAGGTTTTCATTCTTGGTGTGAAGCTGGGTTTTGTTTTGAGAAGATGCAAACTATGAGACGCTTGGAAATGGCTTTCCGATTGGTATAGAAATGGCTTTTCCCAGTTGGCACATATTGTTTTGTCACTTGCATATCTTTATTTATTTAATACCAATTTTCTATATGGCCTGCTTTAGGGTCTGTTTGGCAACAAAGTATTTTCATAGTTTCGAGGCAAAACCATGGTTTTGGAGAATACTGTGGTATTTTAGCAATGAGGTGTTTGAAAGCAACCTCAAAAACTCTATTTTGAAAACCATGGTATTGGCAATACCAGTATTTTTGGAGTATTGTAGACTCCATTCCAACTCAAAGTTTTCTCACTTATGCTAGCAAACCATGGTATTGAAAAACCATAGTATTTATGGTCATAGCAAAACACAAACCATAATATTACAAAACCATGGTTTTTAAAAACTTTGTTGCCAAACAGGCCCTTACTGTTTTCCTCACAAAAAATAAAGCTAAAGAACGTCCTTGTAGAGGATTTTCGATAAGCTACGTGCAGATCCATGGAAATTATAATTACAATTATAGTTATAATTAAAATTAAAATTAAAAGTTACCGCTGGAAATTTGTTATTTTAGTACAAGCCAAATGATGCAGTATATTGTGGTCATTTTTTGTGGGGTTTTAAATGGTTCTTCTTAAAATTTCTAAAATAATTTTTATAATTTTTTATAATCTTCAAACCCTTCCTCGAAGGTCACGACTTTTTTTTTAGATTATTTCAACTGGCGTTGACTGAACGAGGCCAAATATCAGTGCCACTTCATGCAGAAATCTTCACATTTTCATCTCTTTGGAATAAGAATTATTGAGCTGTTAAATCTGGTACAATGAAACATGATATCCATGTTCATGCTCGTCAGCATGGTAGCTTCGTTTCTTTAGATGCGAACGGCATCTTTTCATTTTGGCCTGCCTCACGGCATGTGCCAACAAGCGTAACTAGCATGCTGTTACATACTGGTAACAACATCAACTATCGAGGAATAAGGCAACTTAGTGCACAACAATTCTTCGTTAACAGCATGTAACAAGAACAGCGTTCAACGAAGTGTCTGTCACTGTTCACCCAAAACGTGATTTGGATGATTGCACTCGATGTTTAATGACGATTTCTCGATATCAGATTAACAAGCCAACAACAATTATTTTTCCCGCAAAAAAAAAAAAAGTTCCGGTTCTTTGTAACAATTCACAGGAGACAGTTCAAAGTTCAGACCAACAAAACAACTCCAACATACAACTAATCAAAATGGTGCAGCTTACGTGGAAATAGGAGAAAACTACATAGCTTATTATTTCTCCATGTGGTCGGCAACGGGCAGCCCACTTCTTTCACAGTTTAGATCTTGCTCTTCTTTCACAGTTTAGATCTTGCCGCGCACGAGGAATTCTGTATTTTGATCCGATGCCAGGATGTATTAAGGATTCCTCTCAGGTTCCATATGTCTTCCACATTTTCAGGTTGAACGTTCGCAGCTGAGTCCACCTGTTGTTTACAAAATACATTTTCACAGATTCAAAAGCATCAAGATGTGAGCAAAACAGTTCTGCATCAAGTGGCTAATGAATTTCACTTACCGCCTTAGCTACTATCTCAGCATTTTCTGTTATGTCCAATGTAGCCTCAAAGAGAACCCATGCCCATTTATCACTTTGAGGTCCATCAGATATGTATGACACATTGCTTTTCTGATATCTGTGAGCCTCAACCCATGTTTTACCTCCATCAACAGATATATCAACTCTCTCAATGCCACGCCCACCGCCTGAGACCGCATATCCAGCAATCCTAGCCTGCATGAAGTATGAGTGTATATATAAATTTTCATTTCCGGATTTACCCATGGTACATAAACAAGCTGCAGTCTCAGGGTAAACCAAATCTATTATAGAAGTAATACTAACCTTTCCTTCCTTGATAACATCCACATCTTCCAGTGTACAAATGGCAGACTGCTTAATCAAATCCAAAAAAACAAGTGATTATAAGACATGCAGCAGCAGAAACAAGTTCTAGGACAATTAGGCACTTGATAAATAATAATCACCTGCAGTGAATAAACCAACTCACTGCAGCTGGATAGCAGAATGAATTCACGGTGAATTAACTTAGTTCTACAGAGATACTGGCTGCATTAAATGCCATTAATCATTAAAAAAATCCACACCTAAATAGAACACGCCATTCTATAGCGTCTAAGGCCCTGTTTGGGAGTGGAGTTATTTTTTAGTTTCTATGCAAAACCATGGTTTTCTCAAAAACCATGGTTTTTAAGACCATGTGGTGTTTGGAAGCAATTTTAAAAACTCTGTTTTGAAAACCATGGTTTTGGCAAAATCATGGTTTTCTTAAAGTTTTGTATACACCACTCCACACCAAAGTTTTCTAACTTGTGCTAGCAAACAATGGTTTTCAAAACCATGGTTTTTCATGATCATAGCAAAACACAAACCATGATTTTACAAAACTCCACTACCAAATAGGGCCTAAGACTTTTTGCATCCAAGATAATCACAGCAGGAAATTATGTGCAGACCACATCAGTCTCTTCCCCTCTCTCATACACATTGTGTTGTTGTAACTGGTGTGAGATTGGGAACACTCAAAGTGTCATGAAATTTGGAAACCCTCTCAAAGCCAGTAAATTAACCTATTATGCCGCATGTATTTTAGTAACATAATACATTCAGTAGTAGCACCAACCAATATGAGGAACAAAAATGAGAAACCACCATGTACAATCATAAAAGTACGATAAGTATCACACTATGTTACAAATCCAACTCAACTACAATTAGCTGAACAGAAGATATTAGCATAGAATAACTGCTCGTATAGTATACCTGTACAGGAAAATCCATTTGTGGCCTTCTTGTCGACCAATTAATATTGTCCCAGTCTACGGTGGGTGGGAACATCTTGTAATCTTTTTGCATAAAGAATCCCTGGTTGAGAGCAACAATCAGTTTTTACTCCCAAAGATTGATGAAGAGGAACTGCATTTAAACTTTCAGTGAACCTGGCATTCTTCCTTGATTATGCTGATACTGTCCAGCCATTTTACAGATCGTGCGCCAATAACACCAGGTACGACAACACGAAGAGGGTATCCATGGTCACGGTTGATCGTCTATGCATGGTAAATCATAACAGGTAAAATACAGCACAGGTCCACATTATAATCACTAATGCAGGAGATTTGAGCAAAAGAAGATAATTGCATCCAAACTCAAGCAAACCATGATTCAACAATTATTTTAAAACCTGTTGCACCAGTGCTTCACAAGATCAATGTCACATTGTCACATTAAATTATCATGTACTCTTGTAATTGAAAAATAAGTTTCTGATCGATATTCACGTTCAGGCATTCAGCAAGAGATGCTTCAGGTGTTGTTCATATACTAACCATTCTACCTTGGAAGTGAACACCAACCAACCTACATGAATGTATCATATTATTATAACATCATGCTATTTTGTATTATCACTCTATTTCATTAGAAGCAGCTTCAAAGAATATGTGCAATAAATAATCAGTACCAACAGAACAAACTACAGCACTAAAGAGTAAAGAGACATGAGGAGCAACAGGTGACAACTGTCAACTAGAAATAAAGGCATCCAAAAACAATTGACATCTGTAAACATCATAATGAACATTATATAAAATAAATTTTCAATTATTAAAAAGAAGGTCTGTCACCTCTCCGTTCATTTCATATGCAAGTAATACATCAGCATCAGGATCAGTTGCCTGCTTCAGTGGAATTGATGCCTTATAAGGACCACCTTTTTCCTCCTAAATATAAATGGCTTGAGATTATTGACGTGGTCTAGAATGAGTGATAGACTACTGATGGTTGATAATGAACAGCATACTCACTTTACACCTGTCAACACTGACAAATTCAACATGCTTGCCTCCTAAAGATGAGACTGAACTGAGCTTGGGTATTCCAACTAGTTCAAGTACATCAGACAGTTTAGCTCCTCCCCAAGTTGCTGGAATAATAATTTTAAAAACAAATTGTAATTGTTTCCCAATGAAGAAGATTAAAAATATATTGCAATTTGCACAAAGAAAATCTGGTGAGGGAAATCATCACATTCAATTTTTCACGTATGACATAATATTCGCGAAGTAGAATGTTGCCATTAGTTAGTTCAGTTGAAAAAACAAGGGAAAAATTAGGATCAGAATGAGACAGAAGGTCAAACCTAAAGCATGTTAAAAGAACAACAATCCTTGTAACCTCCCTCCACTCGTAATCTCGCATGATTGAGATCCTTACAGTTCTGATTGTACACAAAATATATTTATGCAATGCTAACAACGAAATACTAACATCAGCATGCCTGAATCTCATAAAGTTCATTTTCCTTTTGAATCTCGGTATTACTACAGTACTGCAACGTTCAAATAAAATATGTTCCCCTACATTCCAAAGTACCATCATAGTGCATCCTTACCATTTCCAAGGGCAGATATACCCCATCCAACACCTCTCACCTTCCTTACCTTACTCATCGCAGTCCTCCTATTGCCTGCACACTTTTAATATCACAATTGTATTGTCACATTATCAGCAATGCTAATACATTCACCACAGGATTAGAGGGGAAAACATGGCAATCATCGGTAGCAAACCTGTAGTGTTGCGGTGACATTGTACTTTGGAAGAGTCCTGGATGTGAAATTTATGCCACTAACTTATTCAAAGAAAAGAAATGTTTCAGGTTGCATCATGAGACACTAAAGAACTACATTACCTAATGTCAGACATGGATAGCTGAATAGGCTTGCTGACAAGACCAGTAATGGAAATGCTGTATCTGTTGAACAGATTATGTAAAAATGTAAGGCTTTCCCTTCAAAACAAAAGGTAAGGAGTTTACATATTAATCTTAAAGAAAAGGGTGATCCAAGTTCCTTCTGAAGACCTTGAAAGATCGTGGACTATTGGAATTGGTCCATGATTCCTCTTGTAGAAGAATTCCACTGGGGTGATATAAGATAAAACTAATGCAGATCGATGAGGCTCGGCATTAAATGGCTCCTGCAGAAGAAACAATACTAGCACTATAAGATTGAATGGTTTCATGGATATGTCGATAATTGATGAAAAAGTAGAGAAAAAAGACAGGATAATTCGTTCATTGATAACAAATTAACAATCTTTTTCAAGAGCACAGGAATAGCTCTTGTTTGGTTCCTGGTGATGTAAAGAGTATTACAGCTCTACAGTGTAGTAAAACGTTGGCCCTTACCATTTTGCCACTCTGACCCACTATCATACACACAGATGGACCCATAGGTAATAGACACAGAGTGGCAAAATGGTAAGAGGTCATCGGATAGAGTGGCAATAAAGTAATTATTTCGTAGTAAAACCTCACAATCCAAATGAAGTTGGGCGAAACATAGTGGTGGAGTGAAAAATACGACAACTCAGATTCCTTATCTATGTTTGAAAATCAGATAATACCTCTACCTCCTACACGAAGACTTAGACTGATGTAAAGAGTATGCTAGTGGCTTCCAGGAAACAAATTGAGAGCGGACTGACATTGTTCATCTAAAACATTCTCAAACAAAGAAAATTCACGATCGAGTCACCCTTCCACTTTCTGTTTGATATTTAGGAGCAGCTCCTTCGGTGCAGAATGCCCAAGGGTGTCGTAATCAATTTTCAAAACATGTTATACTACAGTGCTCCATGCAGACTAACTCAGCAGCAGGCCTTGATAACGTAGACACTGCAGACCGAAGCGAGCTCATGTCGACAGCACACCTGCGCATAACGAAATGAGAAATGCAGCTCCCCGAATCCTGATCCTAACTCCTAAACCCGTCCGCTCTTCTTCAGGCTGGAAGGAATCCATCTGCGCACCGTGCTAGAGCAGAACAGCGCGCCATGGCAGTATACAGCATGAACGGCGACGGTGTCGTGATTCCGTAGATGCGGCGGCGGCTGCGGCGGCGGCCAAACCTCGCAAGCCGCATGCATCAGCCGGCAGGCCAGGCCGCGAACCCGCACGATCGACGAACCACATGTACAAGCCGCTCAATCCCATCCACCGGAGCCCCAGCGAAGAGCCCAGCCACCCCGACGACCAAGCGCACAAGAGCTGGAGAGGATTCCGGGAGAGGAGGAGCGAACCTTGGAGTTGATCTTGAGGGCCGGGTGGCGCGGCGGCTCCCCCGCGTAATCCGCCGGCGCTGTGAGCCCCGGCATCTCGTCTCGTGGCCTCCGCCTCCTCCTCCTCCTCCTCCTCCTCGCTTGTTTTTTTTCCCTCCCGTTAGAATCGGTGGAGGGATGGGTGGGATTTGGGAAACGACGACGACGACACCGAGGCAAAACAAAATTCGGGGTGTGGTGTGGTGAGTCGGCAATGGCGAGGCCGCCACTTCCTGAACCTAACATTTCGCTGACATGGCATGTGGGCCTCTCCCGGTTTTTTTTTTCCTTTTTTATTATTTTTTGTGGTTTCTTAAGGTTCGGGGAAATTGCCCAAATACCATTATAGAAGAAGTCACATTGCCAAAATACCATTGTCCCCACATGTCATACACACATTGGGCCCCACATGTCATACACACATGAGTGGTATTTTGGCAAAGTGAAGATTTCATAATGGTATTTTGACAATTTTACCTTTTTCTTAATGCATGTGATATGAATTCGTTTGCTTATGGCCTTGTACATTTCAGCTTAGCGTAGCGTAGGCGACGCGCGATTGGGTGTAACGTAGCTGCTCGTAGCATAGCATTTCAGTAAAATTTATCTTTTTTATATAGCCTATTTTGTGTAATATTTGTAATGATTTTTCTCAGTTTTTAGTAGTCCTGAACCTAACATTTCACTGACATGGCATGTGGGCCTCTCCCGGCTTTCTTTTCTACCCTTTTTTATTATTTTTTTTGTGGTTTCTTAATGCATGTGATATGAATTCGTTTGCTTATTTGCTGCTACATTTTAATTTTAATTGAGAACATGTAGAAGATGTTTGGAAGAAGTTGACCCACTTCGTTTTTTAGTGTATGCACAACTGCACAAGCGGCTTTCAAATTTTTAATAAAAACATTCGGTAGGTTAAATCGTTAGAATTTCAAAGAGAAATAAGCATATAAGTATAAGGAAATAATTATAAAGAAAATTATAAGCATAAATATGCTCGAATTTTTGTCCTGGTCTTTTCAGTGAACAAAGAAGTTTCGCGGTTTCTGTGGGCAAAATGGAAAAGAAAACACGAGGAGCCCGGTGCCTAAAAAAAAAAAGGTCCCTTTTATTTCTGGATTTTTCCGGTTCTCTTGGGCCTCCACTTACAAGCCCAATAAAATGCAGCACCTTGTGAAGGCCCGCTAAGGTCTTGTTTTCAACATGAGTTTCTCGACTTCGGTGAAAAAACAAATTGTTATGTTTAATTCACGCGTTAGAAACAAGAAGACATAAACAGAATCAAACCACAATCAGATGTGCTAGACTTCTATAGCTATATGTAAACGATTTCTTCAGTGTATGTTCTATGAACATATGATACGGTTCATCAGTGATTTAGACCCTGTTCTTTTGAGCTGATCTGAACGGCTGAAATGACTGAACTTTGAGAGCTTTTCGAGATAGTCTCGAGATTCGGATATATTTCGTTTGACTTGCTTTTTTGCCAAGCACTGTAAAGCTGCTGCTCATAATCATCTCCACATGCAGATCATGAATTTGCACTGAACACTTGGTTGTATATATAAGTGGAGCTTTAAAATAGAGTGTACAATGATGAAATGTCTATTGAAATGAATGAATCTTTTAAGGACGAGTTTGGTTGCCGCACAAACCCAACCAAGCTTAGTCGAGGCATGCAGACCCGCCAGAGCCGGGATAAGCTTGTGTAGGTGACAGTGTTTAGTTGTGTTGCACAATTGAAGCCTTGGTTATCAACATAGAGATCGTCGTGGTTGTGTCCTCCATTGACATGAGCCATAGTCGCGGAGTTCGTCACACTCGATCTCGTTGCCGTCAACCATGCCATGCACACATCCCGCCGCCGCCGGCTTTGTCTCCCACGGATACGCATCCTGCTAGCCTCGTATTGCTCGAATCTGGCTGTCGCATGACCTCGCCTCGTGCAGATCCCTCGCCACCAGTCTAGTCTCCGTCGGATTCGGTGGCCATCGGCCTCACCTCGCGCGATCCATTGCCACTAGCCTCGTCTCCCATGGGATTCACCGCCAACGGCCTCATCGCCAACCTTGCCCGCCACTACTGCTAGCTAGTGCTGGCTCATCCTCGATCTCGTGCTCCCATGGCACTGTACTTGCCAGGCTCGAGGAAAACGACCACTCCGGGTGTTCCGCCGGGGGCCTAGCCAATAATGGGATTTGCATCTGCCCAACCAAACCTAGCGAACGCTTTAGCCAACCAAACGTGCGGATGATTGCTCGCGTGGACCGGGCCATGTTGCGTTCAGGCAACCAAACACACTCTTAGAGTGTGGTGCGCAGGATAAAGTGTTATAGGGTGAAGATCCGAAGCTTTGGGTAGAGATTGCTAAGCACCTAGCTAGATCCGATGAACATATATACTTAAGTTCATAAAAATTAGTGTTTACATCTAAATCTTTCTTTAATTACCGGTATCTGGCATGATCAATGAAAGATACTATCAGAAGCTAAAACTATAACGAATGAGCAATGGTATGTTCGGATGTCATGCCATCACGAGCAGGGGAGCTCCTCTGCTCTGATCAGTGATCACCTGACGAACTTCTGAACCCCTTCGAAGAAATCGAGCATGTAGTTCTCGAGATCCTCGAGAGTGTACTTGATGTGTCTCGCCGAGTGGCGGCCGCCGGAGCCGGGCTCCAGCCTGCCTGCGAGGAACGACGGGTACGCCGGGATGAGCCGTTCCGACACGGCGATGCGCAGCTCCTCCCGGAGCTGGGGGTCGGTCACCTTCCAAGCCGTCTGGCTCCGGTACAGTTCCTCGAAGCAGTGGTGGACCCAGGATTTTGATAGGATCCAGGCCAACTACCGGTAATTCTAATTAGTAGGCCAAACTAGAAATCGTGTTTATGCTACTGTAAAATGAAAAGTTGTTCAATCACATAACTCAAACATTCGGTAGGTTAAATCGTTAGAATTTCAAAGAGAAATAAGCATATAAGTATAAGGAAATAATTATAAAGAAAATTATAAGCATAAATATGCTCGAATTTTTGTCCTGGTCTTTTCAGTGAACAAAGAAGTTTCGCGGTTTCTGTGGGCAAAATGGAAAAGAAAACACGAGGAGCCCGGTGCCTAAAAAAAAAAAGGTCCCTTTTATTTCTGGATTTTTCCGGTTCTCTTGGGCCTCCACTTACAAGCCCAATAAAATGCAGCACCTTGTGAAGGCCCGCTAAGGTCTTGTTTTCAACATGAGTTTCTCTTGACTTCGGTGAAAAAAGAGTTGTTATGTTTAATTAACGCGTTAGAAACAAGAAGACATGAACGGAATCAAACCACAATCAGATGTGCTAGACTGCTAGCCATATGTAAACGATTTCTTCTGTGTATGTTCTATGAACATATGATACGGTTCACCAGTGATTTAGTAATTTGTATGCTAAGCACTGTAAAGCTGTTGCTCATAATCATCTCCACATGCAGATCATGAATCTATAAATAGTACAATAACGACCACCCCCCTGCTCCGCCCCGCCACGTGTCGATTTTTTGGCTCGCTGCGGCCACGTCGCTCCGATTGATATGGACCGTTCAATCCTCATCCGGCGGCTCCAGCCAGGCGGTCGTTCCCGTGGCCCTCCTTAGCCCACGTCGCCCCTCTGTGCCCTCTTCCCTCTCAGCTCTCGCGTCCTCCGCTTCCAAGCTCCCGACGCCGCTGCCTTCGGCGCCGTCGCCGGCGTCGCTTTCTCCCCGATGGAAGCGGATAGCCGTCGCGACGCCGTCGCCTCCGCTCCTCCTGGAGCCGCTGCCCCCAAGCCCGGCCTCCTTCCCCTTCTACCTCCGAGACGACGTGCCCCCGCTCTTCTCGGCAACGGCCGCTTCTAAGGATGTCGGATCCGCCGCCCCCTCCCGTGGCTCCTCTCGCCGCCGCTCCTCCCCTCGCGGCTCCTTCGGCCTCTCCTGCCGGGGTGGCCGGATCCGGATCTAGTCACGGCGACCCCGAATCCGGCGGCGGCAGGTGTACAAGCTCCAGGAAGCGTCCGCGGGTGGCTTCGCGGAGGATGGATCTGGCGATGGCGGCTCCAGCCAGGTCAGCGTCGCACTCTCCCGCAATCCATTTATTCCATCGGTGCCTCCGCTTCCCACACCCTGTCGAGACCCACGGGCCGGCTCCTCGGCGACGGCGCCTCAACCTCCCCCGTCTTCATCTACTGCAGGCCTTCGCCGCCTCCATCCTGTTGCCGCCGGCCGTCGCCTACACCAGCTGCGCTCTTGTTCTCCAACGCCGTCGCTCCCTGGACCGCCCTGTGCCTTCGCCGCCACCACTGCCCTGGGCCTCTTCCTCCACACCGCTGCCTCCTACACCGCCGTCCCCGCTGCCGTTCCCTCCTCTCCCTTCTTCCCTCTGTTTTGCTCCTCCTGTAAATAATCAGCGCTACCATGTGCCAGGTGTTGGTTACCAATTCACATTCCGTTGATTTGTTTCACAGCTTTTTTATTAGAGTTTTGGATTTACAAAATTTTGGGGTTTTATTTTTCAGTTCTTGATGTTATTAAGTTAATTTAAAAATTGAAGACACAACCGCTCTAGATCTGTGTGTTCATGATGGTACTTACAGCTCTTTCTAATTGTTCTTTTTTGTTAAACAATTACTGTTTTTAGAATGAAAAAACTTCATTTCTGTTACGTTTGCCCTTTTTTCACAATATTACATTACATTGACCAGGTTACATTCTTCCAAAGCTGTATGCAAAGGTGCACCATTGTGTCTCTTGTGCAGCATGCTCACATTGTTCGTGTTCGGTCTCGGGAGAACAGGAGGAACTGTGAGCCTCCCCAGTGCTCCAGACGCAGGGTATTGTATTAACAAACCTAATTTCATATGCAAATTATGCCTTTTCTTTAAAGTTTTTGGTGGGGGTCATGATGCCTGGAATTTTGAATGATATGGTAAGTTGCGCAGATTAGGCTTTTTTTAAAGTTTCTGGTGGCTGTCATAATAGCTGTCAATTTGGATGGTATGGTAACAACATTTATTCAATCACTTCGTTCTGTTACTGCCGCTTTTATAGGAAAGTGTAAATGAACATGTGTGTTGGTGTTTTTGGCTTATGAGGTGATCGCTGATCTCTACTATCAGTCTTAAATTTCTTGCAGAGGGTAATACAATTTACTATGATTTACTAATGCTAAGTACCTCCTAATTTAGCACACTAATTAATTGGCCAAGCAGCCTGTACACATATAATCTCAAAAGCAGCAGATAAAAGGCCAAACTAATAGCATGCCGGCTACCTGCTTGGTGCTAAACCAGCTTGAATGACTTCTCTTAGCATCGTTGCATTGTCCTCTTCTTTTCAGTTTTCACAGCAGTACGTTGTTTGCATGAATGCCTATTCTTTGTACTGATTACAAAGGCATGTCTTCTATATTTCTAAATTTTAATGATAATTGGTAAATTTGACTTTGATGTTTGTTTCCATAATTTAAATTGACTCATTCATCTCTATATGTGTTACTCCAGTTTTAAATTTGTTATATAGGCCCATAGAAGATTTTAATTAACCATCATTCGCAATGTACATAAAAACTATATGTGATATCATGACTCTATGGGTAAGTGCAATGATAAAATCATCTATTTGTTTCAATTTCCATGTGCTTTAGTTGTCAGGTCAACATGAAACACCCTTAAATATGAAGAAAACAATTGATTTTTTTAGAAAAATCATTCGAGTCCCCTTTTCCCTGCCCAACCACACACATATATAGGCTACTTTGCAATGCTAGAAATAGCTCAATCCTTCCACTACTACTGCCTATACTTCAACGATGTTGCATTAGCATGTGGTTCTGCCATAGCCTTTGCTCTTTGCCTTCGATTCATATAGATAATACATGGAGTGTTCATGTACATGCTGCATTACATTTTTTTATTTATGCACACTTCTATTCTACATTCTTCTACAATGGGAAAACTCCAAGAGTTTTGATGAGCTTGCTTCATGGACCACCAAAATAGCTATACACATAATTGATGGATGTTCGTTGCAAGAAATAGATTCTGCCCTCTAAGAATGAAGGGACATGTAGCTAGATCTTTATACGACGCATTCAAAATTCAAGAATGTGGAAGATTTGGTAATTTAGTCAATATCTGGGATTCTCTTTACATTACATCATTATGGAAAATGTGTAAATTGTATCTTGATGTTTTCCTGATTTTTACTCTGCAGATTGGAAATATCGCCCATTCCTAAAATCAATTGGTCTCTACGTGCCACCCCTCTCCCTGTTTGCTTTCCTTTGCTAGGCTGCCCTGCCCCTTTTTCCTATGCTGACAGCTAACACGTGCCATCCTGCTTCGAACATTTGGAGACATAAAAGTTGTATGGATTTATGTTAACTTGCTATGTATTGTTTGGCAAAAAAACTCTTTGCTTTCATTGTTGTGCTAAGACCACCTGTAGTTCTTTTCCACATTTTAAAAAAAAATCTATGCTTATATATAAGTATACACACACACACAATAATGGCAGAAGATCAAGTGTTCTGAAGATTGTGTATGAGATGAGAGTTATTCTAGGCCTTCCCTAATTTCGACGCGCATTACGCTGCCGACCGTTACTGAAGCTTTACTATTTATGCATCATGTTTGATAGAAAGGCTAGAAATGTTCTTCCTTTGGCAGTCATATGTACCATATGTTTTTATTTGTTAAAATGTGCAGCATGACATGTAGAGCTGTTATTAAAGTTTGTATTTCTTAAAGGAAATGCCATCAATCTTATCTCTATATTTTTCAAGGTTACAATTAGCAATTTTACTTGCTTCTATTATCCAGATATATGATAAGTTCTTTTCTTCCTGGAGTTTGTATGGATGGCCCTCTTTTCTCTGTTCAAGTTTTTTTTTTTCAGATTGACGGAGCCTTCCTTTGCTGTTTTAAGTTGAGGATTCACATCATTCATGCTACCTAGATTAAAGAAAATTAAGAGCGGCCTGGCTGTGTCCCTTGGCGCGCCACAGGCGCGCCATCTCCACTAGTTTGCACTGAACGCCTGGTTGTATATATATAAGTGGAGCTCTAAAATAGAGTGTATAGTGCTGAAGTGTGTTGAAATGAATGAATCTTTTAAGGACGAGTTTGGTTGCCGCACGAACCCAACCAAGCTTAGTCGAGGCATGCAGACCAGCCGGAGCCGGGATAAGCTTGCGCAGGTGATGGTGTTTAGTTGTGCTGCACAATTGAAGCCTTGGTTATCAACATAGAGATCGTCGTGGTTGTGTCCTCCATTGACATGAGCCATAGTCGCGGAGGTCGTCACACTCAATCTCGTTGCCGTCAACCATGCCATGCACACATCCGGCCGCCACTCTGGCTGTCGCATGACCTCGCCTCGTGCAAATCCCTCGCCATCAGTCTAGTCTCCGTCGGATTCGGTGGCCATCGGCCTCACCTAGCGCGATCCGTTGCCACCAGCCTCGTCTCCCGTGGGATTCACCGCCGACGGCCTCATCGCCAACCTTGCCCGCCACTACTGCTAGCTAGCGTTGGCTCATCCTCGATCTCATGCTCCCATGGCACTGTACTTGCCAGGCTCGAGGGAAACGACCACTCCGGGTGTTCCGCCGGGGGCCTGGCCAATAATGGGATTTGCATCTGCCCAACTAAACCTAGCAAGTGCTTCAGCCAACCAAATGTGCGGATGGTTGCTCGCGTGGACCATGCCAAGTTGCGTTCAGGCAACCAAACACACCATTAGAGTGTGGTGTAGAGTGCACAGGATAAAGTGTTATAGGGTGAAGATCCGAAGCTTCGGGTAGAGATCGCTAAGCACCTAGCTAGATCCGATGAACATATATACTTAAGTTCCTAAAAATTAGTGTTTACATCTGAATCTTTCTTTAATTACCGGTATCTGGCATGATCAATGAAAGATACTATCAGAAGCTAAAACTATAACGAATGAGCAATGGTATGTTCAGATGTCATGCCATCACGAGCAGGGGAGCTCCTCTGCTCTGATCAGTGATCACCTGATGAACTTCTGAACCCCTCCGAAGAAATCGAGCATGTAGTTCTCGAGATCCTCGAGAGTGTACTTGATGTGTCTCGCCGAGTGGCGGCTGCCGGAGCCGGGCTCCAGCCTGCCGGCGAGAAACGACCGGTACGCCGGGATGAGCCGTTCCGACACGGCGATGCGCGGCTCCTCCCGGAGCTGGGGGTCGGTCACCTTCCACGCCGTCTGGCTTCGGTACAGCTCCTTGAAGCAGTGGCGGAGCTAGGATTTTGATAGGATCCGGGCCAACTACCGGTAATTCTAATTAGTAGGCCAAACTAGAAATCGTGTTTATGCTACTGTAAAATAAAAGGTTGTTCAATCACACAGCTCAATTTGTCTAATCGAAAAGTAACAAAGAAATTAAAACAAAGATTGCTAATCTAAACTGACATAATACCTTTCTAAGACAGATTCACTTCTTCCAAACCTATATCTTCATCAATAGTAGCGGTAGATCTCAAACCTAGAAATTAAAATAAAAATCAATATTAACGACATGAAATGGACAAATAAATAAGTTAATAGTAAATAAACAAGTTAATAGTAAAAAAATTACTGGGGCGCGGCGGCCGGCTGGTGGGCTGGGTCGCTGGGCGGCGGCGGCGGACGCCGGTGGCCCGAGGGTGCCACCGCGCCGGCCACGGAGGGAGGCGCTGCACCTGCGGGGCTACGGGACCACGGCCCGCAGGAGGAAGGAGCCGAGGAGGAGGCCGGGGAGAGGCGCCCGGCGCCGGCGACCGGGACGGGGCGGGGTGGCCGGAGGTCCGGAGCAGCAGTGGGGCTGGGGGGCGTCGAGGGAGGGAGGAGCCGAGGAGGAGGAGGAGGGGGAGGGGGGGCGTCTTGGGCCGTTGGGTGGCAGCTGAGGTTGGGGACTGGGCGTCGGACTCCTGGGCCGGCTGTGGCATGTGGCCAGTGGCCTTTGGGCCAGGGGGTTTCTTGCTATGGGCCACGCCCCCGGGTGGCCCTAGGCCTGAGTCCGCCCCTGCCTCGAAGGCCGCGTTGAAGCTCCTCGCCTTGTCCCTGTGCGCCGTAGACGGGCTCGCCGGCGACGACCCATCGTCCCGGAGGTGGGACAGCACGGCGATCCACGACGCCCGGAGGTAGCTTTCTTTATTTTCCCCTTTTTATTATTTTTTGTGGTTTCTTAATGCATGTGATATGAATTCGTTTGCTTATTTGCTGCTACATTTTATTTTAATTGAGATCATGTAGAAGATGTTTGGAACAAGTTGGCCCACTTCGTTTTTGAGTGTCTCACAAGCGGCTTTCAAATTTTTTAATAAAAACATTCGGTAGGTTCAATCGTTACAATTTCAAAGAGAAATAAGCATATAACTATAAGGAAATAAATTATAAAGAAAATTATAAGCATAAATATGATCGAATTTTTGTCCTGGTCTTTTCATTGAACAAAGAAGTTTCGCAGTTTCTATGGGCAAAATGGAAAAAGAAAACACGAGGGGCCTGGTACCTCAAAAAAAAAAAGTCTCCCTTTTATTTCTGGATTTTTCCGGTTCGCTTGGTCCTCCACTTATAAGCCCAATAAAATGCGGCATCTTGTGAAGGCCCGCTAAGGTCTTGTTTTCAACATGAGTATCTCTTGACTTCTGTGAAAAAACGAATTGTTATGTTTAATTAACGCGTTAGAAACAAGAAGACAACGGAATCAAACCACAATCAGATGTGCTAGACTGCTATAGCTATATGTAAACGATTTCTCTGTGTATGTTCTATGAACATATGATACGGTTCACCAGTGATTTACTAATTTGTATGCCAAGCATTGTAAAGCTGTTGCTCATGATCATCTCCACATGCAGATCATGAATTTGCACTGAACGCTTGGTTGTATATACAAGTGGAGCTCTAAAATAGAGTGTATAGTGATGAAGTCTGTTGAAATGAATGAATCTTTTAAGGACGAGTTTGGTTGCCGCACGAACCCAACCAAGCTTAGTTGAGGCATGCAGACCCATCGGAGCCGAGATAAGCTTGTGCAGGTGATGTGACGGTGTTTAGTTGTGTTGCACAATTGAAGCCTTGGTTATCAACATAGAGATCGTCGTGGTTGTGTCCTCCATTGACATGAGCCATAGTCGCGGAGGTCGTCACACTCTATCTCGTTGCCGTCAACCATGCCATGCACACATCCGGCCGCCACCCGCTTTGTCTAATTGTCTCCCACGTATACGCACCCTGCTATCCTCGTCTTGCTCAAATCTGGCTGTCGCATGACCTCGCCTCGTGCAGATCCCTTGCCACTAGCCTCGTCACCCCTGGGATTCACCGTCGACGGCCTCATCGCCAACCTTGCCCGCCACTACTACTAGCTAGTGCTGGCTCATCCTCGATCTCATGCTCCCATGGCACTGTACTTGCCAGGCTCGAGGGAAACGACCACTCCGAGTATTCCGCTGTGGCCTGGCCAATAATGGGATTTGCATCTGCCCAGCCAAACCTAGCGAGTGCTTGAGCCAACCAAACGTGCGGATGGTTGCTCGCGTGGACCAAGCCATGTTGCATTCAGGCAACCAAACACACTCTTAGAGTGCGGTGTAGAGTGCGCAGGATAAAGTGTTATAGGGTGAAGATCCGAAGCTTCGGGTAGAGATTGCTAAGCACCGAGCTAGATCCGATGAACATATATACTTAAGTTCCTAAAATTAGTGTTTAGAACAAGGTGTAACGTATAAGTGAGCTGAACAACTGAAGCAACGTATACCCTAATGCCTGTGGGCATCAGAACTAAATTCAAAGAGATGGGCTACAAAAAAAAATTAAGGGCATTAGTTCATAGTTAAAGCAACGTCACAACTATATGGGTCAAATTGGCCATGAGACAATAAAAATGTCAGTTTCAAAAATTCAAACATAATTCAGAGAATCTGTTGTCTCCAACCATCAGACAATCAGCTAGTAGGAACAGATCAATGGTTATAAAGAAAATGGAACCAGCTAGCTAATATAAACCTCAATCAATCATAAGTGGGCTGGAACCAATGAGATGGGCTACAAAAAAGATTAAGGGTATTAGTTCATAGTTAAAGCAATGTCACAACTATGAGTCAAATTGCCCATGAGACAGTAAAAATGTCAGTTTCAAAAATTCAGACATAATTCAGAGCATCTGTGGTCTCCAACCATCAGACAATCAGCTAATAGGAACAGATCAATGGCTATAAAGAAAATGGAACCAGCTAGCTAATATAAACCTCAATCAATCATAAGTGGGCTGCAACTAATAGAATATAAATTTTTATAACAGAGAGTATAGACTATATTTTTTCTATTAATTGGACATTATTTATGCTATGATCAGATTGCATTAGACCAAGCTGTTCAAATTTTAATTGATACATGGCCCCACGGTTATGAGTAGGAATATACTATTTCCTTTATAGAGGGTTTGAATTTGGTCCAATCTACAAGAAAATGTAGCTGTGCAATTCCGATTCAATTTCTCATCTCTCGAAGTCTCATGATGCAGCACGCCTACTCTAAAATCTAATGTAAGTGCTACTTGAGTTGCAAAGTGGCTTCTTAAACTACAAAGTATGAGCTAGCTGCTCACATGTAACTGGTGCTAATAATCAGTACAGTTCTCTATGCTATGACATAATCCTACTCAAAGATCAAAGGTACAACTGCAAAATTCTTCTATAGCTGCATAAAAAACTTCTTCTTTAGCCTTTTCATCAACTTATTTGAATCTTATTCTCGGTAATAACCATGATCCATCTGTCTTCAGCAAAGAAAACGGATGGTTTTTAAAAGACCATGAAACAATTCCGGTGATGAGCTTCAGTTCAGCATATTAAATCTAAAAACTGGTGCTTTTATTTTCAAAGAGAATTGCATGATCCCTCCCTTTTTAGAGAGAGAGAGAGAGAGAGAGAGAGAGAGAGAGAGAAAGAGTGAGAAAGAGAGAGAATTAGGATCTCCACACCAAATTGAAATAAAACCTCAGGGTTAGCTCAAACTGCTGATAATTTCACTGGGTAATTTCATCGAGCACCTGTTGTGCTACGAGCAACGGCCCATGTCGTAGGTGCGACGTCGTGTCGGGAAGCGCTGTTGTGGCCGAAGACTTGAAGCCGGTAGCGCGACGGGAGGGAGAAGTCGAGCAGTGGTGATGAGGACATCAACATGAAGGATATGACCGCTGCCTCTACTTCATCTACTTCCTCTCCGACAGCACCGTCTACTTCGCCCACACTCGACGCTACGACTCCGTCATCACCTAGGGGTCTAAATCCAGGACATCGGCCTTTCAAGCCCAAGACAAAGGATCAGCGCATCAAGCGTGCACCCCGAGAAAAGACCACGCACCAAGGAACGCCCATATGGAAGCCCAAGATACTAGAAAATCCGGTTCGGCCATCCAGCAGCCCGTCGACTCCAAACGGGCGTAACTCGGGCTCCCGAACTCCGATTTCGGCGTGCGACCACTCGTTGGAAAGCTTTGGAGATAAGCTTTCCAATGGATCCAGCCCCACATCTGAATTCATCCAGCAGCGTCGGGAAAACACAGAAGAAGGTGACGGGTCACAATTTCAGGGTGTTGCATCACCTTATTTTTGGGCCTACGGCCCATGTATCTTAGGGTACTGGTGGTGGCCGACCCTAGGGTGGTGGACAGCGCCCCTATGCTGGTCACTCCTCTATATATGGCCTCCGCCGTCGTACGTTGTCACTTAGGTTTAGTTGTGTTTGGTAGACCCCCTTGTGTGCCTCTCCCCGAGATTGCGCGTGTCGACTAGACCGCCCGATACGGGAAACAAAACCTCACCTTTGGTTTGAGAGATTGATTTATTTCAAGTGCTATCTACTTGATTCTTGCAAGTTTCTTGATTGCTCGCAGGATTTAAGATCGATCGTGTTGGTCACGGTTGATAACACTCGAGTTGTCGGTATTGCGATTGCCGGTTTCTTGCCCTCGCTGGTTGGTAGCTGAATGTCACGGTATCTTCATCTCGCAAATCGACGTATCGTTCTCTCCAGAAGATCGGGCCGACCTAGTGCGCATCAAGTGGAGAAAGGGTGCCACGGTGGGGAGAGTCGCTTCAGCTACCTCAGCTGTGAGGATGGACTTCATCCGACTGACGCCTTGACCATCCTTGATTCCCACGCCATTGGAGAGCACAGTTCCACTCGCCGACCAGCCGCCACCGTCGCAGGACGACGTGGATTCCGCCATCCCGACCATGGAAGAGCATAGGTTCGGCCGCTGCCGCGGGTGAGCGTGGATCAGGCCACCGTCGCCGTGGGAGAGAGCGGATCCGGTCACCCCTGCCGCCGTTGGTGGGCCTGGAGCTGGCCAGCCCCCACCATGGACCTTCCAGAGAGAGAGAGAGAGAGAGAGGGAGGGAGCGAGAGGCAGTACCACGCGCCGTAGAGTTGCTAGAAAAAGGGAGTGCAGACTTGAGGGCGGCGGGGTGGCGGGCTGGCGGCATCCGACGAGGGGAGGCGAGGCTGCTTCGGTGCTGGAGGCCGGTGGGCAGCGGTGGCGGGATTCGGCGAAGGGAGGCGGTGCGGTGTCGGCGCTTGAAGCCGGTGGACGGCGGCGGCGGCAGTGAGGCGCGGCGGTTCGGCGGCGGCGTGCGCTCACTGACGAGCGGCGAAGACGACGGGTGGAGGAGCAGCAAGGGGGAAAGCATCGTGGGAAGAGGGCGTGCGAGTAAGGAGTTGTTATGCGTGGGAGGGAGTTTTTGGAATTTGAATGGTTGGTAGAGGATGTGAGTGAAGCTGGTTCCTATTTTTAGGGAAGAATTCAAATTTCATATAGAGCATACCACTTCCATAAGAGACTTTTATTAGTAGAGATATGACAATACAAACAATTTGAATGACAAACTTCATGTAGGCTAACAGCACAATATCATACATACAACATGACATTATGACAGGACACACTTCTACAAAATTTATTGGAGGGGCAAAGATATGATTTCAAGTAGGCAAAATTAGTTATATACCATCGAAAGATTCCAACTTTCGGAATATACCACCAAAAGGTTTCCTTCCCACCATATACCATCCAAATTTATCACCGTCAGTGGCTTTTACCATTCTGTGAGACTCTAGCTTTGTACAGTGTTTTTTATGTTTTTCTCTAAAATCAATTGTGAAATGACCTTAATGCCCCCTTGTACATGTGAAAGGGGATTGCCTCTTTTCATTGGCATCCTCACTCCTACACCGATCTGGTGCCACCAACCCACCGTTGTGAGGAAGCCCCCACCGATCTGCAGCCGTCGCTGACGGGAGGTCCTGCAGCCGCCGCCGGTGGGAAGTCCTGCCACCGCTACTCGCGGGAAGTCCTGCAGCCGCCGCCGGCGGGAAGTCCAGCACACGAAGGAGGTCAGCCGGATCTCCCACGCCGTCCACCTCACCGTCGCCCTCAGCCGCCGCCTCGCCGCGCGCGACGTTGCTGCCTTCCTCGCCTTCGCTCTCCCCCTTCCTCTGAAGCCTTCGCCCGAAGGGTCAGATCCTAATCCCTCTGTAGTGTTGATCTTTGTTGTTGAAATGGTTGATCCGAAGAGTGCATGCAAGGTAGAGATTGTTGTCAGCTCATTTCGCACAGTTGTTGACGGCCGACAAATGTACTAAAAGGGCAGAACTGTGGAGTGGGTGGTGGACTCAGAGGAGTACTCAATAGTTGATATGGAGAAAGATGTGTCTGAGTACTTCTGTTGGGCAAGTTATCAAGAGCCAAATTTCTGGTACGTTGGAAATGATGGTCATGTAATTCGGCTTGCTAGTGACCAAGAGCTTCTTACCTTGTTACGTGCTTCAAAACTCGTAAAGTTCATCGTGACTATTGATAGGCGTGTTATCGAGAGTAATGAGCTTGTGATCAATGAAGAGGAACCAATTCAGGTGGTGCCCCCAACAAATTGGACAGAGGCTCCACAATTTGGGATGACAGCTGCTGGCCCGCTAAGAATAGAGGAAGAGGAGGTGGAACACTTCATGGATCCTGGCCTTGACCCTGATGGAGATGATCCGGCTGCAGCCGATGAAGAGTGGAGATATTTCAAGAAGCAAGATGAGGCAGATGAAGGAAGAGCTAGGAGTGAGAAGGATCAACAAAGGAAGGACGCGAGTGATGATGTTCCTGATTGGGATGGTAATATTGTACCAAACGACGAAGCCACTATTCTTGATTCTATGTATGCTTCTCACATGACATATGACCGAGACAATCCAAAAATTGAAAAAGGCTCCACATTTGTAGACAAGGCAGCTTTCTTGCCAACTATAAAGCAATATGCCATTAAGAGATAATTTGAGTCCAAACTGCTGCATAGTGACAAAAATAGGTATAGAGCAAAATGTGCGGATCCAAAATGTTTGTGGAAGGTTCATGCAAAGAAACTACAAGGTGGCCTTACATTTATGGTGAGCACATTTTTGTTCAATGTTATTTGTCTTTAGCAGCTCTCATGCAATGAAACTGCTCTGTAATTTGCAATGTAGGTCACTCATATTTCAGAAGAGCATACATGTGCCAGCACAAGCAGATTGAATGGTAAGGAGGCCTCCAAGAGTTGGATAGCTCACAGGGCAAAAGAGCTGCTAAGGATGGATCCTACAATAGGCGCAACAAAATTGCAAAAAGCCTTGCAAGAAGAGTTCAATATGGACTTGTCATATAGCAAAGTCTGGGAAGGAAGGCGCTCTGCATTGCAAGGGCCCCATGGAACTTGGGAAGGAAGTTTCAGAAATTTGTGGGGTTTCAAGGATGAGGTTGAAGCCAAAAATCCAGGAAGCATAGTGGAAATTTATTGCAATAGGATTGGTGGTCGCATGCATTTTTGTAGGATGTTTGTGGCTATTAAAGCTTGTGTAGATGGATTTCTTACTGTTGCAGGCCATATCTTGGAATTGACTCTACTCACCTCACAGGGAAGTACAATGGCCAGCTAGCTGCAGCAACATGAATTGATGGGCACAATTGGATGTATCCGGTAGCGTATGGAATTTTTGGCAAAGAGACGGAAGCTAACTGGACATGGTTCATGAAGCAGCTAAAGAGAGCAATTAGGACTCCCAATAGATTAACAATTCATACCGATGCATGCAAAGGGCTTGAGAACGCTGTCCATATGGTCTTCGCAGGGGAAGCAGAGCACAGGGAGTGCTTCAGACATCTCATGATGAATTTTAGAAAGAAGTTTAAAGGAGATGTCTTAAAGTACATGTGGCCTTGTGCTTGGGCATGTACTCCTTCAAGGCATCAGATGTTCTTAGACAAAATTTCAGAAAGTTGTCCTCAGGCAATCACTTATTTGCAAACATTTCACAATCAGAAATGGTCAAGAGCTACCTTCTCAAGGGAGTGCAAGATTGATTATGTCAATAACATATCTGAATGCTTCAACAGTTGGATTAAGGATTTGAAATATTTGCTAGTGGATCATCTTATGGACAAGATTAGGGGGAAAATCATGGAGAAGATAGAAACAAGGCAACTTATAGCTTCTAGACTCCAAGGGTCATGTCTTCCTAGTGTTATCCATGAGTTGAACATGAAGAGTAGAGGATTGCATTATGATATCACAAAGAGTGGTGCCAATAAGGCTGAGGTGTCTGGACTGAGTAAGGATAAGACTCTTTGGTGGCATAGAGTGGACCTTAATAGCAAAACATGCACATGTGGTCAATGGCAACTATCAGGCAAGCCTTGCACTCATGCAATTTCTTACATCCTTTCCATTAGGCAACGCAAATTTGATTCCTATTTGCATGATTACTACTCTGTTGAACGATTCAAACTGCTTATCAATTTGAGATCAGCCCTATGGGCGATAAATCACAATGGCCTGATGTTGATATTGGGTTTGAGATGTGTCCCCCAAAACTAGAGAGATCTGTAGGTAGGCCTAGAGTGAAAAGTATAAAGAATAGTGGTGAGGTGGGGAAAAGGGGTCCTTACCAATGCAAAAGATGCTTTCAATTTGGTCATATTGAGAAGGGTTGTCGTGAACCCCCAGCTGAACAAGGTGATGGTTTGCCACCGTCATTTCCTACCAAGTCTAGGTAATTCAAATTGAAGGTTATTTACTCTATGTTTCCTTTTTGCAAAGAAGATGCCTTATTACATTTTTGTTGTGTAGAAAGAGAGATGGTGAAGCTAGCACTTCAGTAAGTACACCTCCTAACAAGTTTAGGAGGGAACCTTGTACTCCAACAAAATCACTAGACACACTAATCAGTTCAGGGCCTACAACTAGGAGAAGGGCAGCTTCTACTCCAACAAACACATCGAACACACAACTTAGTCCAGGCCCTATAACTAGGAGAATGGCAGCACAGCAAAGCATATCTCCAGGAGGTATTGCTAGAAGGCTAATCATAGACTACTAGACTTAACTTGTGCCAAAAAATGATGCTGTACAGTGTGGCTTCTTTTGGTACTGTAATGCCTGACATTAGTGTAGCTTCTTTTGCTGTTGTAATGCCTAACACTAACGGCTTCTTTTGGTACTGTAATATGCTATTTGTAATGGCATGCCCATGTTGGAACATGGTTGAATTGCTGGAATTAATGTCCAAATGATCCAAATGCTGCTATATGTTGTTCATGTATTGTTAGATGGGTGTGAGATTATTATTTGAACATGCTTATAATGTGTTAGATGGGTGCAATATGCTTTTTATTTGCCCTACATTCTATTTCTAACAGCTCATTGTAACGGAATGGTAAATGATGTAACGGTGGTAAATTTGGATGGTATATGGTGGGAAGGAAATCTTTGGGTGGTATATTCCGAAAGTTGGAATCTTTCGATGGTATATAACTAATTTTGCCTTTTCTTTAACTTTTCCATCGTTTTTTATCTATCTCCATCGACCATTTTTTGCATCGACAAAGACGCACGACGTTGTCGTTGACGGTAACTCTACACAACAATCCGACGTGAAAATCACAACACAAAAGGACACAAATCCTAATAGCCATGAACAAATTGAGGACCACGTGCGATAACCATACCAAAGACGTCATCGCCGAGGTTGCGAATACACCGAGTAATCTTTGAAGAGAGTTTATTACAACAATAAGGTGTTTGTCACAAAGCACAGGATGGACTCCAAACCCTATCCCAGGAAAACTAATTCTAACCAAAAAAAAAGAACTCTTATGTAAGACTTGGGTTATCTGTGTATATAATTATCACGTCTAATGTAGCTTACGTTGATAATCATGGATAAAATTGCATATGAAGCTTCACATACTCGATGCCAAGAACCAAGGTCCAAATGATTTTTTATCATTAACCGCTTGATTGTTTTCCCATGCCTCGTGAAACAATCAACCATCGATGCATTCGTTGAGCTAATCGATTAAATATATATGTTTCATATATGAATACATTCTTATTACCCCTAAGATTTCATTAGACCATATGGAACAAATATTTCAAAATAGTCTTTGAGTATGTTTTTATTCGAGCTTTTTCATGGACACAACGACAGAATAATGGATTGGTAGTTTATTTTAGGTCTATATGTCCATTTAGAGGGTTTTTTTTCACTAAAGTATATTATCCATTTAGTATAAACTATTGCCCTAATAAATCAAATCAATATAAGCTCTACATCAAGAGAAATAGACATGTTATATTCATTTTAATACTCCCTCCGTCCCAAAATATAGAGCATATAAAAAATTTTATCAAGACCAAGAAATGATGTTTAAGAGAGTAAATCATCTTTAATTATCTCGTTACTCGAAACATGCATCTCCTTCCCAAGCATTTAATTAATAGCTTTAATAGCTAAAGCTAGCAAAAGCATGCACTTTATAGTGTGAAAAGCTTAACTATGAGTTAATTACTCGTATTTTCTAAAAAATAATGGGAAGACGTCTTATATTATGGGACAACTCAAAAAAATTATGCGTCCTATATATTGAGACGGAGGGAGTACATCATAAAAAAGCTCTACATCAAGAGAAATAGACATGTTATATTCATTTTAATACATTATAAAATTTCACAATTAAAATTAAGAGTAGGGAAGAAAAACATTAGACTATCACACTCTCATAGCCATGACAGACAATATAACCAATCCCCACCTCAAAAATAGATAAATAAACAAAAAAAAAACTTTGTTCCAGTTGATCGTTCAAGTCAACAAATTTTGACAAATTAGCTGCCTTCGGTCGGTATGCTTATAGCTTTGTGCCTTTGTCCAGAGAATTCTATCCAAATTGCAGGGACGCAAGCGTGACCGGTAACTTTTTTCTGGGCGGCTCTCCATCCGGGCCGTGAGTTTCTCATCAGACGGCCATCTAAACTTGCAAAACCTTTACGAGAGACAGAGAGACCAGCGAAGTCTTCCCCGGTCAACAGCCGCATAATTAGTCAATGGTCAGCGGCCGCTCAGCCTTCGACGCTGCGACAGGCAGCTGGCAGCTGGCTTCTCTAGTTCTCTTGGCCCACAGGCTCAAGTGAGCCCAATAGCAGCGCCAATCAGGTGCCAGATGGCTACAAAGTCAAGCAGAAAGATCCTTGTCCTGAGAGTGGACCGATTCTACACGTGGAATTGTCAGGCCCTTTAACTCTGCATCACGAGTGACGTGTCCCGGCCTCAAGTTTTCAACCTTGGTTTTTTTTTTTGAGAAACTCGTTTTCAACCTTGGTTGATCACTCACATTGGCTCCGCTGGTTCTCTCTGGTACTACTGGATGGATGAAATTATCAAAATACAATGCTCATCATGATATTAGCAAGGTAATAAGCCACTCCCAAGCGCCGACGCATGATTGCCATAGGGGTTGTTCACCAACCGTGTAGTATTTGATTATCGACGTACCTTGACAAGGTGGGGTATTTTTGTAAACTTGTCACGCAAATTGGAAAAGTTGTTTTTGCTTTGTTCCTAGTTTTATTAAAAGTTTTTGTTAGTTGCTTCAAGATTCTTGAAAAACGATATTAATAAGCCCAACAATTTAGTTTTTCAAACATCTCGTCTCACTAAGATAGGTAGATAATCAGATACGGTATGGCTCACAAGCAACCTCAAAAGTCATTTTTAAGCGACAATTCCTTATTTGTCACTCAAAATTAGGTCAATCCCTCGTCTGTCATCAATTTTTTCAAAGTTCCATATTCGTCACCGAAAGTTTATTTCATCCCTTATTTGCGTCATGTGAATGTCGTAAAGGCATGCTGAACTTTTATTTTTTGGCACCAATAATGGTAATGTGTGTTTACTTAAGTGTCCCACTTGTTCAGATACTAATACCTTTCTTAAATTATTTGATTAACATTTTAATTTGGTCCAATTACATAATGACAAAAACAACATAGTTGTCACTTTAACAATCAACTAATGATCAAACACAGAAGTGGAAAATAAGGGGCGAAATAAACTTTCATTGAGTGGCAAACAACATGTCCATGGCTATGGCAATATGACATGGTTCTGTCACGTGGGACACCTAGGCCATGGCGATGGATACCATGTCGTCAATTGTTAAACCCCACGTATCTAGAATAACTGCATATAATAGCACAATACATCCTTTTATTTTGCTAAAACTGCTACATTTTGAGTCATCTATTATAATCCATTGTAAAATTGGCTTTAAGCAACTAAAACAGCCCAAGCCCTACCAAACAGCTCGTTATCATTATCTGCATTAGTCATGGGTTTTAGTTGCTCTCATTCTCACCCTCTTCCATCCTTTTTAGACAAAGATGTTGAAGACCCCTACTTGTGCAAGGAAGGTGATGATGAGCTTGGAGACGATGTCGTGGAAGAGGAATAGGAGCGACTCCAATCGCTTGCATGCGGGGTGGATGACATAACCCTGGACCACAACTTACCTTTTATATCTTCCGCAAGACCTAGACTCCGATGAGGATCACCTCTTTTTGGTAATGTAAAATATTCAACCTTGCTAGTTGATCAACATTTAATCCCTATTTATATAATGACCCCATTCAAGACTTTGACCCCCACTCCATTTTTTGCGATGTACCAGCTTTATGCAATTTGTGTGTGCTAGCAAGATTCTGGACTAGCACTTGATACATGGATAGACTTTGGATTTTTGATCTCAAAATTTAGGGCCGACAATGGACCAATGATCAAGATCTAAAAGTAGACTTCATCATACGCCATTTAATGCTCATGCTTTTTAATAGTAGAGATCATTGGTTTTTTTTACGAGCATGTTTAGAGTACTAAACAGTGTCTGAATAATTTGTTGGGCTAAAATAAGATGAATGTTAAGCTGAACTTTTTAGGTTATTGAGTTTTCTCTTAAAAATTATTTCATTTTATTTTAAATATATTTAATATTAAAAAACCGAACAAAAATCAAATTAAATTTCTAGCCAAATAAGTTAGTGAAATTCAGAAATAAGTTCTGCTAAGGTGTTGTTAAAAGAAAGTTCAGCTAAGGAGAACGGTAGGCCTAATGTTATTCCATTATAGACATGCAGATCGTCGGCCCAGCCCAATGGATGGGCCGTTACTCATCCTAGTAAACAATTTTCAAGTTCGGCCCATGTAGAGATGCCACGCTCTAAGGCTCTACCTAGGGTTTCTTCCTCTCAGCCGCCGCCGCCGCCGCCGCCGCGAAGCCAGCGTTTTCTCTGCGCGGAGAGTTCGAGCGTAGCCGTAGCCCCTCCTCTCCCGACGCGCTCCGGCCGCCGCCATGGTCAGCCTCGTCTCTCTCTCGCTCCAGCACGGCCGCGCACCTGTGATTGGTTGTTCCATTGCTCTGACGCCTCGGTGTTGCTTCCGTCGCAGGTGAAGTACTCGCGGGAGCCGACCAACCCGACCAAGTGTAAGATCTCTCCTCTTTCCCCGTCCCCGCAAGGGCTTTGTATCTCCTCGTGGTTTGCCTTTTTGCTCATGATGTGGTGGTGGTTCTGATGGGGATGCTTGGTGTTGCATGCGCAGCGGCCAAGGCCATGGGCAGGGATCTCAGGGTCCACTTCAAGGTGAGCTTCTTGAACCTTTTGCTCCTCGATGGATCTTTGTTCGCTTGCGAGTTGATCAGCTGTAGATAGTGAGCTGTTCTTGGCAAGCGATGTTGCTGAATTGGGGCTAGGCGGTGTACGAATTGGTGTCATGAATGTTGTGGGATCCTTGTCCGTGCGCTAGTTGATTAGAGCTGCAGACTAGTGAGCTGTTCTTGTCATGCAACGTTGCTGAGTTGGGGCTAGGCAGTGTACGAAATGGCGACATGGATTGATTGGAGCGTGGTAAACTGGTAACCTAAAGAGTAAAGGTTCTGCTCTGTTCTTGAGCAGTTCCCACGTTACTTTAGGGACATGGATACATTTGTTAACTGAAGAACTATTGTTTCGTTCAACTTGACAAATGGTTCTCAGCCAATGTGACATTATCTTTGGTGATTTTGAATGTTCTTGTTCTGGGCACATATTTAAATGCTGTCCTCATTTCATTCAAAGTCAACAAAATCTCACTTTGATGTTATTGTGGAAGTTTTACGTCTTAAATTTTGACTGCTATTGTCTATTCCGTGAGAAAACGTTACCTTTGGAACTTTGAATATTGTTGTGTACATTGCTTGTGGCATGCTAATTATGTCTTGATGTTGCTATGGCCTATGGGGGATTGGGGTGGGCTGCTAAAACCCAAAAGAGTCCTGTTATCTCACATTAAATCATGATGAATTGTTTAGCAATCTCAGTCATTTTCGAGGGAAAAAAGCAGAAGAGACTCCTACGGTATAGGTTTTTATTAGCAGATAAATTACAATATATACAAAAGACTAAAGCTATTTATGTTGCTGGATCATTTCCTTCAGTTCTACCGTTCCATATCTTTTGTTCTTGTACTTTGAAATTTGAAATTGCCTTTAGTTATGTCAAACATACCAAATTTTCTCCTTTTGTTGTGATCGGCCTATTCAACCTGCCCTTCTAGTCCATGGAAAACATTTTCGTCCCAGAAAAACTTACTTAGATAAACAAAAGTATGTGCTTCATAGCTAGGTATTCACAGTGCTGCCTGTAGCCCAGTGGAAAGGCTATGGCACTGGAGGTCAGAGGTGTGAGTGCCAAGATTGACAATATTTTCAATCCTTTTCGTTATATGTTAAAAATCAAAGTTGTTTGAAAATTTTAATCTGAAAAATAGTGCTATATTTCTGGTTACCGCAAAATTTGGTCTTACCGGCCCCTTCTGCTTAAATTTTTTAGACGTTTCCTGTTCTAGTCACATATATCACACTATGGTCAATGAAGAAATATTGTCTGATTTCATATTGAAAAAATCACACATGGTATTGGGATCTTCTTCATCAACTAGTAGTTGGAGGGAGTGGTCTGTCATGTCAAATATTCGCTGAGCTTTCCCTTGTATGGTAAAGTGAGTTCAGTGAATGGTTTATCATATGTTTGGTGCCTTTGCAGTGGTTTGATGGGTGTTGTGCTAGGTTGATAGTGCTATACTTGCATCATTGTTGATCTTAATTTATGTTTGATTCTATTTCTCTGGCTAAACCCCAAATAATGTGCACAGAACACTAGGGAGACCGCTTTTGCACTTCGGAAGCTATCTTTGGCCAAGGCTAAGCGGTACCTTGAGGATGTTATTGCTCACAAGCAAGCAATACCCTTCCGGAGGTACTGTCGAGGTGTGGGTCGTACTGCACAAGCAAAGTCTCGCCACTCAAATGGACAGGGCCGCTGGCCTGCAAAATCGGCCAATTTCATATTGGATTTGCTGAAGAATGCTGAGAGTAATGCTGATGTATGAATTTGCTGCTAGTTTTTCTTCTTTTTTTTTTTTAATTTAATATGCATGGCTTTCTCATCCTTCATTTGGGTTAACATATGATCATTTGTTTTGCAGGTTAAAGGCTTGGATGTCGACAACCTCTATGTTTCACACATCCAGGTGAACCAGGCTCAGAAGCAGAGGCGTCGTACATACCGTGCTCATGGACGTATTAATCGTAAGTTGTCAAGAACTACACCTATTCTTTGTTCCGTTGGATACTGTACTAATAGTGATATTGTGGCAGCTTACATGTCATCACCCTGCCACATTGAACTGATCTTGTCAGAGAAGGAAGAGCCTGTGAAGAAAGAGGTATGCTTCTTTTATCTTTTATTCCCTCTATTTGTTTCAGCTGTGTCCCATGAATTAGAGTTGGGCTGAGCACTGAGCTATGGCTGGACTTCTTTTAATCGTTCTGTTTCTATTGGATTTATTTATTGTAGAAAGCACTCATTTTCTGCTGTGTTGATTTTATTCTTCTATAGCTGTTTCTCCTAATCCACAGATCATTTTCTTTTGTAGCCTGACAATGTTATCGCGCCAAGGAGGCAAGCTGCGTAACTGAGCCTACCTATGAAAAAAAATCCAAGATCATGTAGTTTTTTTCGAGTACTTCATGGCAATGTTCCCACTCTTATGTTTCTGGTACCAATATTTAGTTCGGAATTTGCTGTGGTTGATGTTATCTTTGTAACTGCGTATGGTTAAATGGTGTTATATGCTAAAATAGTTTCAGATATTTGTGCACTTACCTACCTGAGCTTATTCCATTATTTGCCCTACCTTACCTTATCTTGTGTATAGTTGCATACAGCCCATTTCAGGCAAAGTCTACAGCGTTTCATCGTTTATGATGCTTCGTGCAATCTTGTTGGCCTGAGTAAAAGGTTCGAATAAGCAACACGGATGGCGAGCAATGTGAGAACAAACTTCTACTGTAAAACCACCATTCACTCATGGTTGAACTATTGACCACACCGTTTTTTTTACAGTTACCAACGAATGACAATATTAGCGCAACACTGTTAAACGTGTAACGAGCTCCTAACATCAACCACAACAAAACCAAGATACTCGCTGCTCGTTACTAAAACCGAGGGGAAAAAAAGAGAAAAAGAATGGTCAGCGTGAGCACTTGTAGGGATGTGATGAGCATATATGCACTTGAATGGTGATGGTGACTGGTGAGTAGCTTGAGCTGAGCCTTCAGTGGATGCACCTGCCGGGCCTGGTCCACTGGAAGCCTCCACGGCTGCGCGCCTCCGGCGGCGCCGCCGTGTAGTTCCTCCAGTCGCGGAGCACGCCTCGGAGGTCGTGCAGCTTGTTGTTGAGGCCGGTGCAGCAGTTGGCGTGCATGGTGCACACCCTGCCCAGGTCGCCGCTGAGCTGGCAGAAGCCGCCGCAGTGCGCCGTGTCCAGGAACTGCATCCGCACGCCGGCGAGCCGGCTCAGCTCCGCCTGCGCGTGCGCCAGCACGTGCTGCTCGTTGCTCCCCTCCGGGAACCGCGCCCGCGCCGCCCGCCACCGCCTGTAGAACTCCACCGTCCGGCCCGCCGCCCTCGCGTACAGGAACCCGCCGTTGGGGCGGTTGCGCAGGCTGTCCTCGTCGCCGTTGAAGAAGTCGCTCGCGATGGCCACGTCCGACGTCACCGCGATGTGCCGCATCGGGTTCCGGAACCACATGATGTCCGCGTCCTGAAACAAAAACACACAAAATATAAAATCAAGAACTGCACCGGCGGCGGCAATGGTGGTGGCGGCGGCGCACCGTGAAGAGGAAGTTGAAGCCGAGCTCGAGGATGGTCTGCTGGAAGCGGTTCCGGGCCCACATCATGTCGAGGTAGTCCTTGGTCATGTAGTACTTCTCGCCGCTGTAGTCGGCGGCGCCGTCGGCCGGCCGGAGGAGGTAGCAGTGGCGGTGCACCGACCGGCACCGCGAGAGCGCGCCAGGGTCCACGGCGACGACGAGGAGGTGTTCCAGCAGCCGCTCCGTGCCCTCGCCGATGCGGAAGCTCTCCAGGAAGAGGTCCAGGAGGGAGCCCGGCTCGGCGTACGCCCGGTTTATGGAAGTCAGGATCACCGTGTTGTCCTCCATTGATGCGTTCCTCAGCACCTCAGCCAGCTCTGCAAGTGCTTTCATCTGCATTTTTTTTGGCGTTGCTGATGTGATTAATCCTTCAGTTTGATTCAATAGTCCAAGCAGATATATGTGTCAATGACATCGGAGCCAGGGTAACCTGGTTCTGGGGTCGCCAATAATCGGACGTTAATTTGAAACAAAAAATTCAGGTCAAGAAAGTCTATTGCAATAACCTGAAATAGTGTCAGGTTTCATGCGCCTTTCCTAAAAAATGTTGGACAAAATTCATTCGAATCGGGGATTTTGTGACTGGTTTGATTTTCTCAGGGGGAGTATCGACAATAAAAAAAAAAATAACCCCCTAATTGGAGCTGGAAAATTCATGAAAAATCCCCCTGCTCAGTCGAATCATGTTTTTCTGAATTTTAAAATGTTTAATAACCCCACAAGGCTGCTTGAACACCAGGCTACCATATTCGTTGCCTCTCCGGTAGCCAATTTCACCTTTAAGTCCTTTTGGGCTCTTGAGTGACAAAGCTACAGGAGGTTTATCTTAGGCTAATCTTGAAAAGCTAGCATCATCAGCATGTTGATCGACTTTGTGAATTCAATTCTAGGCTCGATTATTGCCACAAAGATCTGCAGCGTAACGTTGGACAAGAATGGATTTGTTGTCGCTATCACTTATTGGATCACCTGATGAAGATATAGCTACTTAGCTAGGAACCTAGGATAAAAAAGGGGGAGTCCACTACTATAATGTTCACCACTATCTGGTTTCTGATATTAAAATCAGGGGTTTAGCCCGCTTGTAACAAAAAAAAACTAATATTTCCACACTGTTTTTAGAACAATGCAAATAAGCAAATTTCATGATCTTATTATATTATAAATATCTTTTAAGTTTCCAATAACAAGATAGTAAGGTATATCATTAGTGTAGACTGTCCTTCTGTTCTAAATTTCTGGGCACTCCTCACAACCTTCATAAAACAAATTAGCTCTGATCAACAGAAATGCAGTTAAAATTAAATGTGCATGATCAAGTTTTCCTTCCACCTTTTTTATGTAATGTATCATCACGCATAAATCTTATATCATGCAAACAAGACATACTGAGCTAGTATACCCACATATTTGCTTTAAATAAGATAACCTAGCTGCACTTCTGTTTCGTTGCAAGATCAAAATTTTCATATGTGCTATAATGCACTAGTCCCAAAAAAGCTCCACAAAGATTAACAGTAAAAAATTCCTTCTAAGATAAAATTCTCACATGTTCTATATATAATGCACATGTCCAAGAACAGCTCAACAAAGAACGACACAGAAAAAAAAATTCTCAAACCACAAAAGCTGCAGTAGATCACTAACCTTAGCGGTTGGGGCTGGCTGAGTACCATTGCCCCATGAGGCCAGGGCGGAGAGCCGCCAGTTCACATCCAAAGCACCATTGAGGAAGATGAATGCCACCGTCAGCGCAGTACCAAGGAAGAAGGTCATGACCGGAAGGAGCTTGCTCATGTCCCCTTTCATCTTGCTAACTATGTTCTTTCTGCTCCTGAGAGAGGCAGAGAGTCGGGATGGATCATCAGAGAAGAATGCAGGCATGGTTTATGTGGCAAGTTGTAGACTTCGGTAATTGGTACTAGTAGTGCTACAAGTTTGTCTTCTCAAGAACAAGACTGGACTGGCTAGTTATGTGATGGCCACACCATTGCCGGCACAGGGTTGAGCCTTTAATCATTTTGCTTTTGGGTAGGGGGACTTATTGCTGTTGATTAAGAGCTGTGAGTTATAATCTAATGCCGAAGATTTATTCCAAAGCCTAGATAATGTGCATGGACAAATTAAAAATTACGAGTAGTCTAGATGGAAAGTGGGAGTAATGGAACGGGAAAGAATATGCTGTCCAAACGTCCAAGCAAATGGCTTTTGTGCAGTTACACCATGATTCAAGCTGCATCAGCCATCAACCCGGTCATATACATACCATCTGAGCATTAGTTATGGACTTATAGATAAGTAATTAAGATAAGTGTGGCAAAACAGCGCCTCTGTTTTGTAATGGACGTTTCTCACATCATAGACAAAATCTCATACACACATTTTCTACCAAATCTCCCAAAATTTAACTAGCTATACGTTAGTCCAAAGTACAAACGATGAATACCATAAAATCACATTGAACTACTTTTTGCGGCAAATCTACAAACATTACCTGCACACGTAATTTTTTATATTTATTCTTTTGTGATTTTCTAGTGGATGAAGTTTTAAAAATTCTGGCATCCATTGAAACAAAACAGAAATAAATAGAACACAGTGTGACGTCAGAACAGTAGTCAATCTGTTTCCAAATAGACGCTGTTTCACAAGTTAGACATAAATCTTTCTAATGCATTTTGGCCCTGTTATTTTCGGTGTTGAGTAAAGCTGAGTTATACTGTAGCAAAACTTGAGAGTCCTCGAAAAGGGGTCTAAAAAGGCTGAAAAAATAATTAAAAATAGTTTTAATATCTTTGATATGAATGCTAAAAGTCTTGAAAAAATCGTTACAAATTATTACAGCATATATGGTATATAAAAATAAAAAAATTGCTACAGTGAACTCATCTCAACTTTACGCCGAAAAGAACAAGGCCTTTATATCACTAATTTAACTTGTTATATGTTGGCAAAAATTATCAAAATATTCTCGATACTTGTATGCCAATTGATAAAGTTTTAAAATTTAAGGCATCTATTTAAAACTGGAGTTCATGCACCCGAACCAAGTTAGTATTCCTAATGCTAGGCAATAATGTACTCCATCATGGCAAATCAATTTCCATAGCAAGAACTTTAAAGACACGCGGACTGATTAATAACCAGCTAACTAATCATCATTCATCAACGCATGCAATTGCACGTTAGGAAACAACCATTGATTAGTGGAGTAGGAGATACACACTGCATTACACTACACTCAAAAACTCATGCATGCGGCTACGCGAGAACGGCATCAATTAACCAATCTACCTTAAACTCTCGCGCAAACCTCGCGGCGATCAACTATCTACAGCAAAAGTGAAGCCGACTAGCCGAGAAGGATCGAGCAGTCTTACCGACGAGAAACAGGAAGAGTTCCCTCCCTGACGGCGTCGAGTTTCTGGCTTGCTGCTGCTGCTGCCGCCGGCGACAGCGGCGGCGCTAGAACACGGTGCCGATTGCTATCTCGTGCAGGCGGCGGCTTTTAATCTGCAAACGTACGCTGCGAGCAAGCGGCGGTGAGATCGACGGGGTAGGAATGACTATGTCTTTCAAAGAAAACTTAACCCTTCTCCTTTGCAGGTTATCTTCTCGGTTATACATTGGCTCCGTTCATGGATTATTCTACAAAAACAAGGTTTACAGGATTTGGTTACAGTGGCATCGCAACGCTTGGCTCAAGTGGCCAAGGAGTTTTTTACCGAGGCACATGGGTGGCGGTCTAGTCTACGGATTGACAGTCATTAGTGTCTTCGGTCTTTGTTTCCTTTTCTTTTCTTTTTTGTTACCTTTGGCTGTGTGCATTTTGATAATGCAGAGGCCGGGAATGTGGTTCAAGGAGTTTGTATCAGCTTGATGTAAAGACCTTGAATTCAATAAAATTTCCCTTATCGAAAAAAAATCTAACAATGGTTACACATTACTAAGGTTAACCGACAACCTAAACTGTTTCACTTTCAATCATAACTATAGACTGTCCTAATTTCTGATGCAAAATGCAATCAACATTTAATCTTGTTCCTTGGAAATTAAAAGCCCAAGTATCAACTGTACGGATCAATTTCAGAAGCAAAATGTAATTAGCATTTAATCCTGATCGCTGGAAATGAAAATGTATATGTGATAAAATTGTAAAGATGGAATTCCGGCCTTGTCTAGGCTCCAACTATCAACTATAGTGCCCAATTTTGGATGCCCAAGATATTTCTTTGTAGGATTCAAGGACTATGACTTCCACCTTGAGCCAATCGTTAAGCTGAGTATATATGGGATATATGCAAAGGGGGCAACATGTCATTTGGGAAGGGGGAATTGAACAATGCAAAATCAAAGCATATTGACATGGTAAATTACGGAGAAAAAAGGACCATGATGTTTAGCATATGAAGTTATGCTTGGTAAGAGCAGTTGCTACTCTCTGTGATTAATTGTTTGAGGTGCCGGCATGTAAAAGAAAGATTGCTCACAACCTTAACATTTGCACCGCTTAAAAAGCAGGACATAAAAATCGTAACTAAATGCAAAGGCGAGAAAGTGATACACATATAGGTTCATAGCAAAACCAAAGAAACAGTGTAGAGAAGCTATCATGGAATGAAACGTTACCTATTTTTTCATAGCAAGAACAAAACTGTACATACTTTAATCATGTCACTTTGGAACAACATTCTCTTTGGACACTTTATATTAGCTTGAGAAATAATTATCCTCTAAATATTTGTAATGGTAGAAGCAAATTCAGCTATAAGTAGTAATCATGAAGCAGTAAGCAATGAGTTGATCTTCCACATTAGCATGGGATAGGAGCCGCGAAAAAGTCCTCTGTAGCTGTAACTTTCAGCACAGGATACAGGCTAACCTCCAGCAGACCAGCAAAATATGCGAAAAAGTCCGCTGTACCTGTAGATATAATTGATTATTTGCCTTGAAGTTGATGTTCAATTGATTATTTGCCCTGCTGTTTGATAATTTGCCCTGCTGGCCCACATGTCATAGATACACATCAGGGCAAATAATCAATTGCACATCAACTTTGGGCAAATAATCAATTACACATCAACTTCAGGGCAAATAATCAATTATCCCGTAGCTGTAACTTTCAGCACAGGATACAGGCTAACCTCCAGCAGACCAGCAAAATACATAGTATAGTGGCACTAATATTATAATCATCTCTGAAACGACATTAGTTAATTAATAAAGTCAGTAATGAATGTGTTCGTGTGATCAAAACAAAATAGGATCATGACACTACCAAATTTGAGAAATAAAAGTAGTTTCCTTGGGAAGGAAAACCACATGGTAATGAATAGCTAAAAACAGGGTAAGCAAGCTGTGATGGTCTGGGCGAGGGGATCTTGTCGGCAGCAGGGGTGCCGCGCGTGGCGCGGACAATAAGCCACGCGTGGCGCGGCTGGCACTTTCACCAAACCTTTTCTTAATTCATTGCTTGATTAAAATGATGACCGGCTGGTCCTTTATATAGGACTTCCGCCTAACAACTTCATCTAGAAAATAGAAGATAAAAACTAACAATCTTATCTCTAACTAATCCTAACCAATCTTATCTAAACTAATCTCCTGGGCTGAGCTACAGTACCCAAGCGGGTACTGTTCCCTGCTACAGTGCCACTTCACCACCCTTTGCGAGACAGCTAGTCCTCGAGCTGTCAGTTGGCGCCCATGGGAGAAGTTGGCGCCGTTGCTGCCCTTGGATCCGCGCCGCCACGAAAGGACGTTGAGCAAGCCGCATGGACGCCTCTGGTCGCTGCCCCACCTTGAGCCGTTGCGGCGATGTCGTCACCCTTCGTCATCCCACCACAAATCGCGCCTTATTAGGACGACTTGCGCCGGAACTTGTTGAGGCACGACTCCGTCGACGTCTTCGCCGCTGTGGCATGCGTGTGACGCCGTGCACCTCTTGGATCTCCAACACCTTCAGATCCGTTGGTGTGGCAGTGTCGTTGGTGATGGCGGCAGCAGCAATGACCTCCACCTTTGCTTGCTCAACGGCGACCCATGTCTCCACCGCCTTGCGTAGGACGTCGAGCGCAGCAAGCAATTCGTCACTAACCATGGAGCGCGACAAGTGGCTCTGATACCAAATGTAATGGACAGATCTAGAGAGGGGAAGCCGGCGAGGGGATCTCGCCGGCAGCGAGCAGAGGGGCCGCGCGTGGCGCGGTATTGGCTTGGCCAAACCTTTTCTAACTCTTTGCTTTTTTAATAATGATGACTGGCCGGTCCTTTATATAAGACGGCCGCCTAACAATTTGATCTAGAAAATAGAAGATAGAAACCGACAGTCTTATCCTAAGGATAACTAACCAAACCAATCTATCTAAACTAACTAAACTAACCCAACCACAGTACTCGAGGTACTGTTCACATGCTACAGTACCACGCGGTACTGTTCACACGCGTGGGCTACCTAGCCTATGCCGGTTCGGGCCCACATGCACATAACAACTTCACCGCCCTTCGCGAGACAGCTCGTCCTCGAGCTGTCAGTTGGCGTCCATGGGAGAAGTTGGCGTCGTTGCTGCCCTTGGATCCGCGCCATCACAAAAGGCCATTGAGCACGACGCATGGGCGTCGCTGGTCGCTGCCCAACCTTGAGGCGCTGAAACAGCTGTGCCTTCGTCCCTAACCACCCAGCTACAAATTGTGCCTTGATAGGACGACTTACGCCGGATCTTGTCGAAGAGTGACTCCGTTGACGTCGCCGTCGTCGCTGCCGTGGCATGGGCTGGATGCCATGCATCTCTTGGATCTCCAACGCCTTCGGATCCGCTGGCGTGGCGGTGTCGTTGGTGATGGCGGCAGCGGCGGCGACCTCTACCTTTGCGGACAGAGCAGCAATCGCAGCAAGAACCTCTTCAATGGTGGGGGTGGTTGCGGTATGGTGGGGGTGGTTGCAGTGGGAACGACCCCCAAATCTATGCACAGATTGTGAGATTGGTGATTGCAGCGGCGACTTGTTTGATGGACAGGGTGGTGGAATCGTCACCCTCGGTGACAGCCATGGTGGCACCAAGAGACCTCTGATACCAAGTGTGATGGTCTGATTTGGGGAGTGGAGGATGAGGACGCCGGCGAGGGGATCTCGTCGGCAGCAGGGGTGCCGCGCGTGGCGCGGCTGGCACTTTCACCAAACCTTTTCTTAATTCATTGCTTTATTAAAATGATGACCGGTTGGTCCTTTGTAATTAGCCCCATGTAATTAGCCCTATGTAATTAGCCCTATGTAATCCAGATTTTTTGTATATATATAGATTACGTGCTAATTCAAATATAAAATATAGATTTATATAGATTACGTGGGGACAAATAGATTTTCTGGATTATATAGATTATTGATAATAAAATATAGATTATTTGGTATATAGATTTTTGTATATAAAATCCTAACTAATTTTTTTGTATATATATAGATTACGTGCTAATTCAAATATTGATTTTCTGGATTATAAAATACAAAAAAGGTCAGGTAAATATAAAAAATCAAATATATATATATAGATTATAAAAATGGATTAGTTAGGGTTTTATATGAATTATAAAATTTGTTTCATGTAATTACATGCTAATTCATGGTGCTAATTACGTGCTAATTTTACGTGCCAATTACATGCCAATTATACGTGCTAATTACTTGCTAATTACATGCCAATGACGTGCTAATTACATAGGGCTAATTACATGGGGCTAATCACATGCAAGGGCTAATCACATGCTTGGCACCCCTGGCCAGGGCGCCCTGTGCCTTGGCGCCCCCGGCCAGGGCGCCTAGCCCCCTGGCGCCCCCGTCCAGGGCGCCTCGCCGTTGGCGCTGTCCGCCGGAGCGCCATGCCCTCTGAAGCCGCCCTGCCCGAGAGCGTCTAGGGGCATTTTTGCAATTGCCCGTAAACCTTGGGTATTTTTTCGTTTGCGTGATTTTTTATGGGTAAACAGTAAAAATTTTCTAGAGACGGAAGACAGAGCGAGCCGAGCGATGCATCTGGAGCCGAGCGAGCCAACGTAGTCCCGCCTGATCGAGCTCCGTGCACGCAGGGAAATTTTTTTCCATGACACTCAATTGGTACCCTCATTTCCAGAAAACACTAAGTTGCCTTCTAAGCAGAAGACAATAAGTTGCCTTCTAATTTCTAGGAGGCACTAAGTTGCCTTCTAAGCAGAAGACACTAAGTTGCCTTCTAAGTATCATGCGTTTCTTTTGGGAAAATTTTGCCACAGGACACTCTGACTATGTGATTTTAGGTTAAAGACATAAAAAAATTGTTTTTTTGCTGCTAGACACATGTAGACAGGACACTCTGACTATATCTCGTTTATTTTCTTAATTTGTGTCAGATTCACATAAAGCTTGTAGAATACACTTGAAATTGAAATTGCTTAGATTTTAGCTCAGTTGCTGCAAAGAATTAATAGAATTATGCATACTCAATCCTAGTATAGCAAGAGAGGGTACATGTTATGTTGATAAAAAGATTCCTTGTATGCCCGATGTATTCATATGGGATAGGAACTGATATGAAACTATGTTTTTTTTTGTAAGGATATATCACATCATACTTTGAAGAGTTATATAAAGGCACGTGCTGATTGGAGTCATGGCACCGTCGGCATCCTCTCTCTGGGAACTAAACTTGAAAGTGGACAAGAACGTGCCCGTTGCTTTTCAATTGTTAATGGCGTTGTCAGCGTCGTCTGCATTGACGATCGGTGGAAAGCGCTCGGAGTTGGACCTTTTTTCTAAGTGGATGCAGGCTGTCTGCCCGTCGTCTGTTCTCATTCTTGGCACAATTGCTTTCCCTTTCATCATGTACCCCAACTGGGCGGAGGCGAGAAACAGGAAGAGTTTCCCTCCCTGACGGCGTCGAGTTGCTGGCTTGCTGCTGCTGCTGCCACCGGCGACGGCGGCGACGGTAGAACACGGTGCCGATTGTTCGCGTGCAGGCGGCGGCTTTTAATCTGCAACGTACGCTGCGAGCAAGCGGCGGAGAGATCGACGGGGTGAGGGGAGAACGCGGCGGGCGAGCAGGCGATGGGCGGCCGTCGCGGCCGCAGCCAGTGTCCTGTGCGATCAGTGCTTGCCGCGCCGGCGACGGCGGCCTCCAAAGTTTCCGCCTTTTTGTCTATGGCGCGGCCGCGTGAGAGGGATGGGACGGGAGGAGAGGAGAGGAGGTTGCGGTCGAGGCCTCGAGTTAAAGGGGGCCGACGCGTACTGGAGGAGAGTTGCTGGGCCGATTGGGAAATGGGCTTTGGAAATTGGAGGCGATCACAGGCGCTGGGCCGAGTGTTTTTATGGGCCGAAATGTCTCTTCGCTGACGTACCAGACGTCACAGATTCGGCCCGCAGTTGATGGCAGGATTGGTAAAGCTAAAGCCGAGCACTTTTCGAGGTTACGGACGCAGCCCGATTCTGCCAAGTGCTAACCAATACAAATTCAAAATATTCAAATTAAGTGTAAATTAGACGGTTTTCAAAATAAACCAAAATCTGTCACCAAACTACGGTTTTCGATGGAAACTGAGTGGCTTTCCATCCAAACCGATTGAATTTCACTAAAACAACAATTTCTATATGGACTTTACTGGTTTCGGATAAACAAAGTGGGGTTCTTCAGGGTTTGCTTAACTGTACAACATAGAACCCCATACAAATTCCACAGATATCAGTGCGGTTCCTTAACTGCCTTGCACAGCTTTTCTTGCAGCCTCCATGATCCAAGCTTACTCCTTTGCAGGCTTGCACGGCTTGTCTGGCAAAAACTGCCATCACCATTACTATGCAAACAAAAGCTATGCAAAAACGTGGCAGTCGTCAACAAAAGCTATGCAAACAGCAGCAGTGCCCAAATAATAATGTATGGATGACAATGGGTGTCTTATAAGCAGCACATGTTCACAACAATAAACAGGGCGATGCTCAGCTGTAGTATGTAGTTATGCGCACCAATTTAAGCACATGCTTCTGATGGGCGGTACAATGTAGCTAGCAAAAAAGAAAAATGAAGCATATGATAAAGACCAAAATGTAGCGGAATTGCAAATCATGCCTGTGATGCACTATATTTAAGATTCAGTTGAGCATGTGGTTCAATCACAACTGAAATCACATGTCCTCTGTCACGAGCCTGGGCACTGAGGCAACCCATGCATTTCACAAACTATTCGCCAGGAATTTCAAAACACAACGTCCAATCCAAGTTTGTTACAACAAAAAACAGCAGTACGCCAAGTCACATGATGATGCCCACGCCAAGTCATATGATGATGCCCACGATCATCCTTTCAGTACCTCCCAATCTCCCATGGTTGCATGAATGATGTCGTCCACTCCTCTAGTATACCATAAAAATCAAATACAAGTATACCTCTCATGGTAATGTTAGCTCTAATTCGGGTGCCTTCTGTTGCCAATGAAAGCAGTATCAACATGATTAGTCTGTGCCAAAGTAGCGGTCTCCATATTCACCCAATCCTGGGATGACACGATATTCCTCGTTCAACCCAACATCAATCTCAGAGGTCACAATCTTCAAACGAGGGAATCGCTTGCAGACACAATGGATCCCTTCAGGAGCCTGTATATGAAATGCCATGACCATAAATAAATAAGCTAATATAAAACAAGGAAACATGTATCAAGTTGCAACTGAGCTAGTGAATGAGCCAGGCCGATTTACCGAGATGAGATTGAGAAACATGATTTGGTCCTCAGGAACTCCTTTTCGTATAAGTAGTTCTATGGCTTGATTTGCTGAGTTACCTGTCGAAACAAGGCATTAAGAAATTTAGTCACTCAATAACCAAAACCGATTAATTCTTAATTCCAATAGGCATGCAAATAGAACCACGGAGATAAAAAAATGAAAGAATGGATGTGCCGCACTAACCTGTACCAAGCACAGGATCCAAAAGTAGAACATGACGTTCAGCAATATCCATGGGCAACTTATGGTATATGAGCTGGACAGAAAAAATAACTGAGGTTTACTCACAAGATCACAGAAGTGAATTTCTTTCCCTTAAAAAAAAGAGGTGAATTAATTTCAAGTACTTTTCCAGGGAAAGTATATGTCATGACTACTTAACCTGTTCTCCATTGTCTCCAACCCGATGTATTAGAATTTTGCCTATTTTTATCCCCTTACAACAAGCACGCAATGCATTCTCCATGCTTTCACCACTGCAGCCAAATGTATACATATCATTTAACTATGTGCAAGAAAAGAGGGCTGAAAATTCATTGCACAAGTGATTTCAATTCAAAAGCATTAACTAGGAATGAACACAAAAGGAGAAAAAAGGCAAACACAAGTACATAAGTTTAACAAACTGCAGGTGTTGTTACACTGGTTACTGGTAAGCATAGGCTGATCTGCGAGTATCATAAATACGTATGGATTCATAGTGTCAGTTATAATTAATATTGTATTACATGGAATAGACTATTGCACAAAAGTTGTAGGTAGGTATACTTTCAAAGAACATAGAACATAGGAAATATAAACTTCTGCTTGTTAGAGAATAGAGAAATTGCAAAAGAATGCAAAATTGAATTATTATTTGCACCACAGTTCATTTTCAACTAGTGCCTACACAAAGATGTACAGAAAGTTTATGTTGGAAGATGCAGTATTGAGGCTATGTTGGAAGATGCAGATGATGGTACGGTAATAACTTTAAAATTACAACCTTTTAGACCACTTGAGCTTCAAATAAAGAAAACTAGTATTACCTTCGAACAATAGACACTCCACATAGTCTCTTGCAGAACTCAACTCCTGTATAAATAGATCCTGGATAAAGAAAAATCCGTTATGATGTGATAGTATGCTAAACTTATATTCTTTCATATCTTTTAAAACATGAAACAAGTATACGGGGACTTGTGATAACAATAACGGGCACTGCACAGTTTTATGGAGTAGATAGGAAGATAGGGCAGTCAATAAACAATTTTACAGGTCCCAGACATTCGTAAGATTATTTTACCGAGCCAATTAGTCAGATTCCATAATGCATAACTGCTTAAGGAATAGAAATTCTATTTCCCACTTGGATAAACTACCTTATCTCCACACAACTTCTGGTATCCAATAACAAGATAAATCAGTAGTAATGTTATAAAGGAGAAACTCCAGCTCCCCAACCATCAAAAATATTTTACAGGGCTAAAGATAAGAGGTAAGTGGACACTGAATTCATTAATCGCTTACTGCAAATACCGTAAAAATGATTGTTCATCAAAAAAGAACACCAGAAATGGTAAATAACAAAACGAACACTGTCCATAATGGCTCTTAGCAAAACCACAAATTTGCAAAGGAAATTAGCAAATAGCAATCTTTTGCAATGGTATGTCTGCAAGTCAATTTATCTTAGAGTTGTCCCTACTGGCCTATGTTTGAGAGTTAATTTTATGCAGAAGTAAGTTTTTGGTGAATAATTTATGACACAATAAAGCTCATGAAATACCTGTTGGTGTAATGACATGCTTCTCTGTAAATGGCAAATTCCCCAGACCGTGCTCAACCACCTAGCAAGACAATTCCATATCAGTAACACATTAATAAAGAGTCAACCACATGTATTAGCTATGCAGTTCAAGTTAGCCATCAAATTAGAGAAGAAAGTTGAAGTCATAAGAAACAAGAGTGCTACCAGACGAATCAGACGATCTGAGTAGAATACAAAATCAGGAGTAGTGATGTCCCGGTCACGAATGAGGGTATGCATCCCCCTTATCTGTTCATATGAATTATTCAAAGCATCACAAGTTTGAGAATATAAACGACATGAGAAGTCTTAAGATCAACAGGATGATTGCTTAGTCTACCTGGAAAGTTGTGTGAACTACATGGACATTTGGGTAAATTTTGCACAGGTCATGCTGGCCAAGTTTTGTACGAATATGTTGCACAATTAAATCAATGGCAACATGGTTATCTCCCCCTCGTGGTATGATCACATCAGCATACTTCTTGGAAGGCAGAACGAAATCATCGAACGAAGGCTTCACGAACCTCCCATACTATTATTTCAATAAAAGTTCATATAAAAAAGTGTCATACTGTATGTGTCCATAGCAAACATGAGGGCATGGAGATATATGAAGTGTAATCGAACGAAGGCTTCACGAACCTCCCATACTATTATTTCAATAAAAGTTCATATAAAAAAGTGTCATGCTATATGTGTCCATAGCAAACATGAGGGCATGAAGATATATGAAGTGTATTTCAATAGAATAAAGATAAGATTCCGAAGTGAAGCGGATGTTTGAATTACCTGCTCAAGTACTGAAATAACATCTCTACCTCTTTCAACTGTATCACGCCTTATTCGTCGGGCAAGCCTAATATCAGCATCTAAATGGATGCATAATAGAAGGGTCAATCGTGAATGATCAATGATCAGCTAGAAATATGACTAACCACTCATAACTGCCATACACGCTAGAGCATGAAATGTCTTCAAAAGTCTATCTGTGAGTTTAATAGTCACATATAATAAAGAGAATAGTATAAAACCTGTGTCAACAAAAATTTTCATGTCCATCAAAGCACGAACTCTCTGATCATGAAAAACTAAGATGCCCTCCAAGATGATGACGTCCGATGCATTGACCTAAGGGAAAAAAAAATCCAATGATATATTCGAAACAGGAGTTTTAGACCTAGTTAACAATCATAATCATTTGAGTTCACTACATTAAAGGAAGACGGCATAAGAGCACCAATAACACTGTAGAGGGGAACATCCTTGTTCAACAGAAGTTTCTATGTTTTATTACAGATGTAAAATGACATATCTAGGCAGGGGCTAAAAAACCTTAAATCGAGACTTTACAGTTTCCATGCTCATTTATTGTATGTAGCTCGTTCAACAGTAAATGACACTAAACTGCATACCTATAGATTCAGTAGATTGGCACCAGATGGCTAGAATAAGACATGGCATTAAAAAAAAAAAAAAGGTACAACACATGCCCAAAAAGACGAAAGCATTGGTCATAAAAAATAAATAGCCATTTGCAGGAGGCATCAGTAACAAAAATTAAATAGCTACTCACAGGAGTGAAGAAAATAACATGCCATCTCAGTGATTTTCATCTCATCTACTTACTCTATACAAACCTTTGTATAAAAAATTATCCACCAGTAATTAGATCATAAGCATTATCTTATTCATATGAATGTTTGATTCAAGCATTGCTACCTTTCTAAAGCTTTCAGAGCATCGTCGATGGTTTTTAAAATCATACATAGGAACATTGACAGATTGTCCATGCTTTAACTTTCCCATGCACTCCAGAAGTTGATCCGTATCAAATGCATCTGCAAAGAAAGAAAAAAATACCTCAGGCTGAAAGGTAAAGTAGTCTGTGAAACTGTAAGGACTAAATAACACATAGACCAGGATTCATCAAATCAAGTACCAGGGTGATCAAAGTTGTAGTCTTGAACACGTTCAGATTGTTCCTCAGTTAAACCATGATAGAATGAATCCTGCAAAATTGAGGCCAAACTTAACACTATTGCCTCTTAAAATCCTTGAAAATAAACTTCCTATTCATTGGGTGATGCACCAACTTTGCCTACTTGCATTACAAATCTTGAAGGTATAAATAGTGAAAACTGAAAAGACAATTCTAACAACTAAAAACAGCATGGAAAATTATACATCAGTATTTAGTAATTAGGACACAATTGACCAATGAAAGCTAACACATGAGAAGAGAATGGCATGTTCATTCTCAAGTCATATCATCTTGGTCTAACAAAAATGTCATCTTTGACCGAAATTATTCCAAAAGAAAATTCCTCCCTATTGATAATTTGATATTGCTGCAAGGTTGGGCAATCTCATAAGGATGCTAAGCTGTGCATCACCTCGTGTTGCTTCAACAGTAAGTCTGTCCTAGCTAGAATTAACAAAAGGAATGCATTTTTTAACAGGTTAAACATCAGGCAGCAAGGTCAAATATGTACTACTATTTGGCTTAATAAACTATAAGTAGTATCAAGATTGACATGGCAGGAAGTGGGAATTTAATAAAGAATGTGTACTAATTCCCAAACGCTGTGCACTGCAACGCAATCAACATACCGGTAGAACTCTTATGTGAAAAGAAACAAGCGATTTGCAGTTTGCATGAACTGATCAACGACAAAGTAAAAATTTTCCAATTGCGACCACAGATACTATAATTGAAAAAAACATATCAGGCACAAAAATCACTGTGTAAACATATCAATTGACAATAGCGCAGCTCACTGCAAAGTGAAGTTTAGAGCGCAGAAAACACGCAATCAGCCAACACGCACCTGGTTGACGAGGACGACGCGGTGGTCGTGCAGCTGCTGGATGATCATGTCGCACACGGTCGTCTTCCCCGATGCCGTCCCTCCCGACACGCCTTCAAAACCACCAGAAAATTTGAAACGAGGCCAGGAAGGAAAAAATGGAACAACTTTACTTACGTCTATGCGAGTTTAGCGAGCAGAGTGAGGGTGGGAGAGGGAGGGAGGGAGAGGCGCACGGCAGCGACCGCGCCGAGCCGCCGAGGCGAGGCATACCGATGACGAAGGGCTGCCTGGCCCCGCCGGCCGCCGGGGAGGCGAACCCGTTGGCGGCGGCCGCGGCGCCGGCGCCGTTGCAGCTCGCGGAGGGCGGCGAGGACGGGAACGGGAGGGAGGAGGAGGAGAGGCGGCGCGAGTCGAGGCGGAGCCCGCTGAAGTGGGGCCCCACGGCGGAGCCCATGACGTCCTCCATCGCCGGCGCCGGCGCCGTCGCCGGCGTGCTGAGCTGGCGATCGCTGCGGGGCTCGGAGGTTTTGACACGGGGATGGGGTGGGTTTTGCCTGCGGGGTGGGGGCGTCAGGCGTGCGTGGAACCGGTTTATGTAGGACCGGCGACGCGGTGGTCCCGCGCCAGCTGGTGGGAGGCGAGGCTCACGGCGGCGCAGCAACGCCGGGTGCAGCCAAAAACTGGAGCCGTTTCTCCTTCTCCCTACTCCGTGGTGGAATATGACGGGTAGATTCTGTTTTTTATTTTATCTTCGCTTTCGGCTTTGCAGTTGCTGGCCCTGTTTGGACTTTGGAGTTTTGTGGGAGGGAAAACGAGTAATGTGGTTTTTTTTTATTATGCTTGAAAGCAAATAGGTGAAAAAAAAAATTGGGAGTTACCATTTAAATAAAGTGAGATTATAACTTACTTTTATCAGTTTGTTGAAGAGAACTCTATTAATATTGGAGATATAGGGCATGAGAGGGAAAAAATATAGAAAACGAGAGGAATATTGCGATTGAAATAGGGCTGAGAAATTGGGAGATGAATAGTGAGATAGAAGTAAATGAGTGGAGAAAAATAGGATAGGTTTTGCTAAAAACAAAAGGTAACTTTTGTGCTTGGGCATGGCTACCCATACTAGGAACTAGGGCTTAGCATGATCTAGGCCCCCTTCAAGAAAGTAGCCCGATAAATCAAAGGTATGAGGGGAATTAGCAAAAGGGGTTACATCGTGGACAAAGTGATATGTGGTGTAAGCTAGGAACATCACAATCACACAGCTCAAATGGCTAGGATGTGACGCCATACCTTTGAACCCTCCCCAAAGCTATCGCTAGGTAACCACCGCTAGCGGGGAAAAAGCGGCAACCTAGGGTGTCACATAACATGAGTCAGTCGTACACTTCCAACTCGATGGAAATGAATCTAATCTGACTCGAGACATGATAAGAAAGAAAGGTTGGATTGACCCGCAAAAGATTGGGAACATGGCACAAGGATCAAATTATAACCTCAAGAGCAACATGACAACAGGAGAACCCTATCTATCCATATCTATAAAGCTAGAGAGGTACGGCTACCCCTCAAGACCTCGACACGTGTACGGTACTGTTGCACTGTTCATGCAACAGTGCAATCC
>SPJY01001434.1:3795023-3899342 GCA_005191435.1 Raddia distichophylla
TTCTATATGACATTTCTTCTTTCAAAGAGAAGTTTGTTTTATTAGATATCTAATACTGTGCAGGCCACATTAGTAGCAAGCAGGAGATCTCTGAATAGACGTAAAGGTGTATTAGAGATTACACATGAGATGCTTGAAAGATTAGAGGCTCACCTTACAGCAACTGGGCAACTAATGGTGATTCTTTATAGTTTATGTTGTATCATATATACTAGCTTAATTGCCTAATTTATCATCCTTCCTATTATCATATAAGGTCACAGCAAACATGAGGGGTAATAGTGCAGAAGAAGTGGCAGAGAGAGTTCTGAGCCAGACATCATTATGTGGATTACAGGTATCATTTAAAAAATTCAAGTAGCAACAACCATTTATCTTTCAAAAACTGGCCATGAATCCTTCGCAGACGCTGTGATGTTTACCTTTATGTCTAAAATAGACTTGTATTCATTGCACTCGTACATACACCAGTATCCATAACTGAATATATAGCTCTGTTTGTTATACAACTGTTGCTGCATCTGATTAATCCATCACACCATTCTGATCTGGGTCCACTTAGCAGAGCAGATATTTTCTTCCTTCTCCCTGTTTGATGAGGGGATTTCTAGCTCGTAAGAGTGAAATTGGTGGCTTCTATGAAAAAATGTTAATAATTTATAGATATGTAACATCTGTCATCTCTTGGAGTCTGCAATACGTCCAATACTAATGTGCTAACATTGTCGTATAACTTCGTATAATGTATGCTATACGAAGTTATTACGGGCACGGGCGCACCGCGCACGCGCCCCTCCTGTCCAGGCCCAGCCCCGCACGCGCCCTCCTGTCCAGCACAAACAGCAGCACTCCAGCGGTCAAGCCCTAGCCGCATCGCCTCGCCGCCTCGCCTCGCCGCGGCCTCCTCCTCTCCAGCCCAGCGCCCCTCGCTCCACCCACTAGCCGTGGCGACGGCGCACATTGCCCACACCACTACCCTAGGCCAGGCTGGCCGCCAGCAGGTTGCCGCCGCCCCGCGCCCCCGACCGGCATCCTCCTCCGGGCTCCGATTCTCCTCACTCCTCAACCCTCAGGTGGTTAGGTGAGCTGAGCCACTGGCTAGTTTATGTAGATCAGTAGATGTAGGACTGTAGGCTGCAAATCTAGTGATATTCATATGTGTATCAGTGTAGGCTGCAGATCTAGTGATGAGTGATGAATGGCTAAATCATCGCATACCATGGCTAAATCATCGTATGGTATACTATATTGAGAGAGATGTATTTTCTAGCATCGAAGATGGCAAGATATTAAAACATTTTCAAGACATGAGAACCCGCAAGATGAAGCTAACTCTTTCTAGTGGTATTTAAAAATACTTGCTCTAAATTTTGATTACTATTAACTTGTTTATTTGTTCATTTCATGTCCTTAATATTGGTTTTTTATTTTAATTTCTAAGTTTGAGATCTACAGACTACAGCTACTATTAATGAAGATATAAGATTGGAAAAGGCGAATCTGTCTTCAAAACAAAAAAGGCACTATATCATTTCAAATTAGCGAACTTTCCTTTAATTTCTTTGTTATTTTGTGATTAGATAAATTAAGTCGTGTTTCTTGAACAATTTTTCATTTGACGTTAGTACGAACATATAATTTCTAGTTTAATCTTGTAATTAGACTCGTTGGTAGTTGATCCGAGTCTTATGAAAATCCTGGCTACGCGGCTACGCCATTGCTCGCCTCGTCCGTCCGGCCGGCCATGGCCCCATCGCCGCTAGCGCCAGCGGCCTCGCGCACGCTGCAATCTCTGCATGATTCCCGGCGGCGTGCTCCCCGACCGGGCCACCACCGGCCGGCGCGCCGTCATTCTTCTTCGGCGTTATTGCTTAATTAATCAGCTTCGTTTGGAGCTTTGATTTTTTGCGGTGAGCAGCGATAGCATTGTGCGGCGTACAATGGGGTAGACGGCAAAGCAGAACGCATTTCGAGGCTGCCGTCTTTGGAATGTTTTCGAGTCAAGAAACACTAGCTGCGCTGTTTCTGAATGCAGCTGCAGGAGTCACCGAGACACCGTTCCTCCAGCACCAAAATATTTTGGTCCTGGATTAACCGGGGTCCTTTAGCAGCTTGTGACTTCGGAGGGTCTGTACGAATTCGCTTGTAATCTGCTCTTTGATTGAAATGGAATGTGATTTCCTCTCAAAAAAAAAAGATACCCTGTGCAGTGGGAGAAATATATTTGTTTGCTATATCAGGGCCACAATCTGAACACAGAAGAAACACAGCTTCTTGCTACTGATGCATTGTTTTTTTTTTAACACTTTCAACTATCTTGTGTTACCCCTACTATACTCACTAAACCAAAAAATTTGGTATTTGAACAACTTAAACTTTTAAAATGAACATAAATAACTCCATAAAGTGGTTTTGTCTCGTGGTTCTGAGATGGTAAGAGACCGCATGAAAGTAACTATCTCTCCTTCCTCTCCTTATCATCTTGCTCCTCCCAAGAGCCATCATTAGCAACTAGTCACCTCCATCATGCTGACCACCTCATTCTCCCTCACGTGTGTTGACTTTGATAGTAGGAATAAACGGTGTGATAATAGTTCCAATGATGGGCCATTCGAGAGATACTCTATGGACGGGATGATTATTGCGGGTTCAATGATGTGATCAACATCTCAAAGGTGTGTTTGGTTCGTTGCATCCGGGCTAGCCAAGCTCGTGGGATGCAATTTTGCATGTATGGTTGCCTGCGGTAGGCCCAGAGGCAGACTCACGTGGTGCAAAACACACATGCTAGCTTCTCTCTAGAGAAATACCCTGGGCGACCGTTTCTCTAAGGTAGGCAAGCATAGTGCCAAGCGAGAGCGAAGAGGGCTTGACAAAGACAGCTCGATGACGGCGCCAGGAGCTTCGGTGATGGCGGATCCAGATGCGAGAAGCCCCGACAACTACAGATCTGATATTAGGAGCCCCACCAACGACAGATTAAAGTGACGGTGGATCTAGTCGTGGGGAGCTCTATCGATAACGGATTTGGGTACGATGAGCTCCGACAACAACGAATTTAGGCTCGGAGAGCTTGTTGGAGGCCAGATCCGGACATGACAAGCTCAGGGATGACCGAATTTGGACACAAAGAGCTCGGAAGAGACCGGATCCGTTTCACGGCAAGCTCGTTGGAGGCTAGTTCCAGCGGTGGAGAGCTCAGTTACGGTGGAGGAGGTGAAGCTCGCAATGTTGTGTGGGCAACGAAACATTGGGCGAGGAGGGGGCAATCTCATGGGATGCAGACGACACCAAATACTTTCCCCTACTCAGCTAGGCTCTGGCGAGGCGACATGTTGTGGTTAGGTTGGGATCCCATAGGCAACCAAACATGCCCCCATATAATTCCATGTTAATGCCATGGCGGTGTGGCATTATGACGAGTGTTTGATCATTTGGGTACTAGCAACACAGGGCGGTGTTGCGTTGTTGCGATAGAGGAGGCAGTGGCCAGCATGGAGGAGGCCGATGGTTGGCGATAGCTCCATCGTTGCAAGGATAGGGAGGAGCAGTGAGCCAGGGAGAGAAATATATAGCGAAGAGAAGTGACATACATATGGGCCCTTATCACGACATAACCATATTATTAGGCACCATGCTGTATGCAATGCCACTAAATTTCAAGTCTTGAATACCTAGTTTCGGTTCATGAGTACAATAGAAAAAACATCATAACTCAATGTATAAAGCACCTATTTTTTTCTTTTTCCCTATCAGTATGGGTCCCCACCGTGACGTAAGCACATTAGACACAAAGAGCCACACCGACATAAATGGTGGGTCCGCGCTGCACCCACGCCGCCATGGTCCCGTCGCACGGCCACGGTGGTCACCATTATGGAGGAGCCAACTCGGCCGGGATGAGGAGGGAGCAGAGAGCAAGAGTGGAGGAAGAAGAATGAGTCCAATTGTTTTTGTTACGAAAATTTGTACAAGCGATCAAGCAAGAGAGTGAGTTAACTACGCACGAATCACAACGTATGACAAAAATACTGATAAGACCGAGAATGCTTTCACATAGATAACCGGAGCTTTGCGCTACTATTCACCGGATCCCCTCGCCGGTGGATCAGTTCGTACTTGGTAGCCATGGCGGCATTGATCAGGGGTGTCGGGGCGGCGGATCGCGGATTCATGACAGAGTTGATGGCAGTCGTATTCCTGCGTAAACGCGCCTCCTCTCGCTTTGCGAAATGTACGTGCGAGACGCACAGCCGGTGGTCCATTGGCCGGGCCGGCCTCTCGCATCGTGCCGCTCGGAGTCTCGGCACGAGAGGGACCAGCGGCCTGGCCTGGTGCTGGTCTGGATCGGTTGGCCGGCAGGGGCATCAGTAATGCTCCTCGTGACATTATAGCTGCGAATTTATGCCCTGCAATATTGGAATTTTATCCAGCGAGATCGCCGAGGGCAACCACCTTTTTTTTTCTTTCAATGGCAAGGTTTACAACTTCGTGGCCTGCCGAATACCGAGACCTCACCGATATAATTGTTTTCGTCAAAACCCACTAAAGACCATGCAAATTTTGTTTTCAAATTTTGAATTGGGATGAAAGGGTTTTTTTTGTTGGCTTGGAGTTTGGACCAAAACTGGTGGTTTGGAGATGATTTCGCCCGATGCTGAAAACCAAGCGTTCGCGTAGCTAGATTTGTCTCGATCTTTTAATTTGACATGACCATTTGTTCATACTCCCTCCGTTACAAAATATAAGACGTATTTTGACTCCACAAAAGCTTTTAAAGGTAGAGTTTGACCGTTATATTAATTCCTCCATTATATATTATGAATTGTTACAATATAATATTGTATAAAAAAGCACTTTGAAATATGATTTGGTACAACTTTGGTATACTAGCGATGCATATTATTTGATTTATTTATGGTCAAAATTTATTAAGTTTGACTTTTCTCCGGTTAAAATATATTTTGGAACGGAGGGAGTATTATTTTCTATTTCAAATTTATGTATTTTTATTATAGCCGATGTGAACTCTTTTTTTAACCTGACTTTGACTCTTATTTATATTATTTTTTATTCTGATTTTTTTATTGCTTTGTCGCAGCTTATATGAACTTTTTCTTAAATCTGGCATGAACTCTTATTTTTATTTTTCTCTATTTTGAATTTCTATTTTTTTATAGTTGATATGAATCCTTTGTTATAAACTTATAATAATTCATTATAATCCAGGCACACGAAAATTATCGGCGTAGATCTTTTTTTCTTCCTGATTAACAAATAATTTTATTATATTTTAGGGTTAATGTTGTGGTTTCGTTTAGCCATGTTTAATATATATAATAAGCAGGGTGTCACCCACGTTTCCATTGTCGTGAGAATTTTCTATTTTTTTGGATTATTCGACAGATTTGTTTTTAAAATTTCAAATTGGTTTTGCTCTTGGTTTTGACCGAAGACCGGTAGTTTGGAGATGATTGCAGGCTACATTGAAACTCGGTCGGTTTATATTGAGTGATTTTTTTTAAAAAAAATAGTTTCGCCCATTGGTTTTGTTTGGACAGCACCGGTAAGCTCAAAAACTGAACAGGGAGTAGTTTTTGATGGTTTTATGAACCCTGTCCTTGAGGTTGTTAATGCAGGTAAATGAAAACATCATGTAGTGGTGAGAAGCAGGCAAGCAGCGGCTTCTCTGTCCGCTGCTGAATTGAATATCTCCGGCTTTAAGTTATACAAAAGAATCTGGACGGTAAGGATGGTACAAAACAAAATAAATTGACTCAAACACCACAACGATCGCATGGGCATGATGGATCCTCGTTGGTGTGAGTTCCGGACCCCCTGTTCATTGTACAGTGGTTGACAAAACTAATAAACAGAATTCAACGCAGTAAATACACGCAATTCATCTCTGGAGCAGACAATAAAACCATTGTCCCGTTTTCTCCCTGAACATACAGTACACTTCTGTCAAGCGGATGCTGCCTGGATTCTAGATGTTCTCACTGTAGTCTTCCTCTCCTTGCCAACCTGAGGAGGTGCCACGAGACCACTGAACAAAGAGAAAGGAAAAAGATTATACGACGGTAAATCGGTAATTCAGTAGAACAATGACTGATAACTCATCCAGGATTATTTTCTTGGGCAAACCTTGCTGTCTTTGTTGTTCTTGTTGAGGAAAGTATAATCCTAGTCACTCCCTGTGATTTCTCAACAACTCTCCCTTTCGTCATTGTAGGCCTCCCACTGTTGCATCGGGTGCTATTGAAAACCTTTCTGGCTTCACCAAGATGACCCGTGGCAGCGTGTGCGCTCTTTTTCTTCTGAAAATGTACAGTTTGCATAGGTCAACGATGCTTGTTTCACAATTTTGATTGATCTGGTCTTGGAAATACTTGGAGACGTCAATGCTCACCGGTTTCTCGCCACAAGTTGGTTTATCTTGTCCCTTTCCATCAGGACATCTTACCATGTGCTGCAACGTAGTACATACATGCAGAATAGTGAGTAACCAATACCATACGGCTTATTATGGGAATATGGAAGCTGGTGGCGTGGATCAACATACCAACACTCCTCTATTTGCATCCTTGAGTACAGCCTTGAATTTGTTGTTCTCAGCGAGTGTCTGCTTCCTTTCTGGGTTTGCTTCTTTCAGCACTCTTCTTTCCTGAAATACAGCAATGGGAGTGAAGTCTGTTACTAGCTGATTCAAACCCTGAAAAACAATGAACATTGGTGGATGTAAAAACAACTTACATCAGTCCTTAACCTAAATGGTTTTGGATTAGTAGTTTTCTTGAACTTTCCTCCTTGCTCTTCAATCACCTTGTTCTGCATCTTAGCTACCTGCATTTGAAACATGACAGTAATTTTTAGCAGGTTATACAGCAATGCAGAAAAACTATGCAAACCCCTTTTCTGTCATCAGTTGCAGTACCTTCTGAGGCACATTCCCATTGTTCTCCAGCTGCTGATTTTCACTTTCACAATGCTCATTCATGGTTTGGTTGGTCGTCTGATTCTCACAAGACAGATTCTCCTTGTTGTCATCAGATTTCTCAGATTGCAGTGTTTCCACCTCAATTCTTGACTCCAGCATCACCTCATTCCGTTCGTTGTTGGAGCTTTCCGTTTCTCTACATGAGTTCGCTGGAGCCAGGTTCTCATTGCCATTTCGGATCCCTTCATGAGTTTCAGCACTAGCACATTTCACTGAACGGCCCAAAATCTTCTTCTTGCCATTCGTCCTGGACTCTTGCCCTCCCTTGACGCTCTTCGCCGGCGTGTCCTCACCTTTCTTGGCAGCCTTTGGAACCGACAGCTGAGACAAGTACCTGCTAGGCACTTCCCGGCACGCCAAATTCAGCTTCCTCATCTTGGAGCAGACCTCAGACACGGGCTCCGGGTTCTTGGCCAGCGTCTGGCTAACCTCCTTCTTTGGCGTGGTCATGAATAATGCCTTCACCACCGTCCCCTTCCTCGCTGCCGCCCCTGCGACCGGCTCCTTCTGGTGCTTCACGCTGAGGAAAGGCTCCTGCCTCGGCCGGACCGTCTTGCTCCTCGGCGTAGTCAGGGCCTTCTTCCTCGCGCTAGACGCTTCGACCCTCCCCGCCTTGCTCCTGACCGGAGACGCTTGCTGGGTGCAAATCCGGTGGGTCCGCAGCTTCGGCTTCGCTGCCTTGTCGGCCGCCTCCGTCGCTGTGCTCAGCCTCGCGATCCGTGCCCTCGGACGCTTCGGCGGCGCGGATTGCGGGCATTTGAGCATCGAACTGCATGCACCAGATCAGGAAATGGAAGGGTAAATTGAAGAACCATGTTTCCGATTCAGGCAGGCGGGAGGGTGGGCAAATCAAGAAGCCACCTTTGGTTCGCCCGGCTGATCGCTTTCTGGAACCGGACGTTGGGGCTTCTCGCCGCCATGACCTGCCGCGATTACAAGCACAATAACATCCTCGTTCGATCACATTCGAATTTTCGAATACGAAATACGTGTCACCACGAGGCGCGAGAGGGGGAAAGCGACGAACCCGCATAAAGAAGCTCCGGTGCAGGGCCTCCGGATCGACCTGCTCATGCCTCTGATCGCAGCCTGCGCGTGCAACCACCGCACGGATTAGAATCGGCTCATGCTAGTACGCACGTACTCATCGCGAATTCGCGCCGGCGAGCGATCGACGCCGCCGCCACCGGTCTCTACTCTAAGGGTTAGTAGTAAGATTACCGATGCGGAGGCAGAACCAGGAGGGGTCGTCGGCGGCGCGGGCGGTGTCGGGCGCTGTGAGGTCGACGAACTTGGGCGCCTCGATGTCCTCGTAGAACGCGCTGTCGTGGTACTCGTCGTCGTCCTCGTGGCGGAGCTTGGTGGGGATCCCCATCGCCGAGGCAGCGCGCGCGTGCTCCGGCGGGATAGAGCGCGAGCTATAGCTCCGCGCGAAAAGGAGGGCGGCGGTGGCGTGGGCGTGGCGCTTCGGCAGGGAGGTGTGGCGCCGTGGCGATAAAGTTGGGAGAGATGGATTTTGTGCGTGGGTGACTTGGGAACTAGCCGTTGGAGCGGCGCCTCGGCAGGGAGTGTTTTTTTTGTTTGAAAAAGACAGTGGATGTCGGCGCACATGGCCGCTGCTCCGGATCGAGCCCGAACCGTTGGCGTTAATTTCAGGGCGACGATATATCTGCAGTATATATAAAACTGTCACCCGTGTTAATTCTAAACTTACTAGTATAATTTTTCACGTTAATTTAAAAATACTAAAAAATTTACGTAAAAAGAAAAAAATGTACCGTGAATTATAGTGGATTAGATTATAATGATGTAGATTCTAAAAAACTATATCTATACCTAATAATAAAGCAAGGTGGATTTATTCTTCCTTTTTCTTCCGTTCTTCCGTGATGGGAGGAGTCTCCAATGAGTCCGTGAGAGCATATAGAAGATCGAAATATAATCACAACATCATCAAATTCTAATCGGATTTGACTCCAATTCCGGTTCGTGTTGGTCTCCAAGACTCTCAACTCCTCCTCCATATAAATCTGCAATCCCTGCCCGATTTCAATCAATTAAACCCCAAATCCCACGAAAATCAAAACCATCGACATCGTCGTTGCTGCCGCCGAAGGAACAAAAATCCTAACCTGCAATCCGACAACCCGACTCCCAAAACTAATCTCACCGTCAACCAGGCCGAAGGATCGGCGTCACTGTCGACGGAGCTCGAAGGAACCGAAGTTCACTCCATGGGGACAAAGTAGCCATCATCACTTTGCCACAGTCGCGCCTCAAGTCGCCGTAGTCGGACCCGCCCTAGCATCGGCCGCCACCGCCGCTGGTTTCACCGCCACGCTCCCAGCCTCCCACCTTGCCCTCGCCATCGTCAGTCGCCACCTCAAGCCACTGCCGCCGCCACAGGTCACCGCGCCTCCATTGCCGGCGCACCATCGCCAACGTCGGTAAACCTCCGATCCAGTCGCCGGCTTGCCGTATCTTTGCCTAGAAGAGCCGCTTTGGCTAGCCGCGCCATCTAGTTGTGCCACCGGCGAGCTCCATGCCTGGTTAGCCACCCTAATACTCCCGCTCTCCCTCTCCCTGTCGCTCTCTCTCTCCACACGCGCGTGTGGCTGACGGATGAGACGAGGCAATAAGCGGTGGAGTGAAGAAGACGATGTGGATTGGGGATTTTTGTGTTGTGGCCGTTTTATAATTTAGCCCCTGTGCATCAATTTAATTCAATAAGGGCACTCAAACTTCAAGTTAGCCCCATATGCGTCTATTGCTTAGTAGATTCATTTAACGTCTATACAGCTGTGTTGTTCTATAGGGTGCTAAATGTTATTAAGCCCCTAATTAATATTTTAATTAACATGGTGATTGTGTTCAACAATTTCTATGCACATATGCGTTTATATTGCATATTAACTTTCTGCGCCAGTTTTGTTGTGCCAGTTTTGTTATTGAAAGGAACTTTACGGCCTAGAGGGGGGTGAATATGCAATTTTTAATTTCTTTGGATTATACTTGATTAAGCAACAAGATTAAGAGTGACCCAATTCTAGATTCTAGTGTACGATTAAGCGGAAGCAAAATAAATGACACGCACTAGCAACCTAGATTAACTCAACTAAGCAATCAATCAATTTAACGAAACAAGCGAAAAGTAAATGCGGAAGTAAAAGAGACAAGAGAAGGGAGACACGGTATTTGTTTCACCGAAGTTCGGAGTTTCCACTCCTACTCTCCGTTGAGGCTAGCCCTTGCGCACAAGGACCGGCTCCTTCTTGAGCCACACGCCTCGCTTACTCCGCGGTTGTCGTTCCGCCACTCCGGCGAGGTGGACTCCGTCACCTTCACACCGACTCAAGAGTAACCACACGTCAAGGCCTACTTCCAAGCCCACACATCCGAGAAGAACACTGTCTTCAAGAGTAACAAGCCCGAATCGCCTCGATCATGCCAAATCGAAGGACTTCCATGAAGCTCGGTCTTTGGGAAAGGTAGGTGGTGGATGATTGGTGGAGGAATGGCTCTAGAACACCCTAGGATGTGTAGGTGGTGGCTATGGGTGAAGTGGAGCAGCAAACCTCAGTAAAGACAACCTACCCACGACAATAAATACCCCTAGGAGAGGAGTTAGCCGTTGGAGCTCGGGAAGACTCCAAAAACTAGCCGTTACAGTACCGTCGGACCCGGTCCGATGGTCATCAGACCCGGTCCGATGGGTGTAACCATGCCTCAGATACAACTGACACACGCACTGTCGGACCCGGTCCGACGGAGCAAAAGACATTGGAACAAAGGCACTGTCGGACTCGGTCCGGTGCGGCCGGACCCGGTCCGACGGCACCGGACTCAGTCCGATCAGTGACAGAAAGGGAATTCTAGGGTTTCCTCTCCAGACCCAGTCCGGTGGCGGTCGGACCCGGTCCGAAGAGCACTGAAAAGGCACGATTCAAGAGAATTTTCACGGGTTGGGGCCTCTGACTATTTGTGGATGGCTTGAGGGATAACACAAGAAAAGACTTGGCATGATGGAAACGTCTAGACTCCTCTTGAAGCATGGGCGACAAAATAAAATACCTAGCTACTCCTAACCCTACACATGACCTCTTCGCTCGTCCGGTCATGTTGAGATTGTCTTGAAGCAGCTCAATTGGTCGCCGAGGCCTCGCTAGGGTTCCATGAAACGTCCAAGAACCCCTAGCGCAAAAGTATACGTCATCAATGCCACTAAACGAATTAGGGCTCAACGATGCTCACAGTTATTGTCAAGGTCGATCCAACTGAGATCCAACTGACGTTTCCATATGCGTGTGGTTCATGCACTTCTTCCAAATTCTATATGTTTGTATTATCTATGACTGATGGGGTCGGATAACACAGGATATGACCCAACAATTTTCAGACCGTCTCTAATGGATGTAGTCAACAATTGGTTATAAGAAGTGATCATGTTGTCTATAGATAACATAGACAACCTCCTCAGTAGATTACAAATAGTATTGTCTCTAAAATTAGATATATGGACCCATATGTGATCTAAAGTATACGACCACAAAATTAACTCATACTTCAATCAATTTTTAAAATGATATAATTTTTGAATGACATGACATGACATGCGCTTCTCTTGTTGTAACGCACGGGCGTATTTGCTAGTATGAATAATGCAAAGATGAAAATTACAATTGGATCAAATAAATATACCCATATTTGAGATCGTATCGTATTCAGATGGAATTGGCGATCGTTGGCATTTACATTTGTGTTTTCTTAGTGTAATTTAGGAATCCCTCGAAGGTACTTTCAAACCGGTTAAGGAACTAATGGTGGAATCAATTCACGCCTTGGGTTTTCTTCCTACGGCAGCAAAATAAATTTCTTATCTTTGGTATTTACGTGCTTTCAACAAATTGATTAATCGCCATGTTAGCTACGCAACAAAAAGGAAATAGAAATTTAAAATAAAAAATATAAATAGAAGTGCGTATGAGATAAAAAGAAATAGCTCACTTAGTGTATCAGCTACAATTAAAAAATAAAAATTAGATAAATTTTAAATAATAATAGAAATAAGAGTGCATGCAAGATTAAAGATTGGAAAAAATCTAGCCCAACAAATGTGCTGGACACCCTACTTGTGTTATATTAAGACCTGTTCTTTTGAGCTGACCTTAACGGCTGAACAGCTGAGCGGATGAAATGACTGAATTTCAAGGGCTTTTCAAGGTAGTCTCGAGATTCGGATCCATTTGTTTTGACTTGCTTTTTAAAACGTTAGGACCCACTTTCAAAACAGTGAAAAAATGAAGTTAAAAAACTCAAAACATATGGCTTTTTAAAACGTAGATAAGTCGTTAAACTATTCAAGCTGTTGAGCTGAAAAGAATTGCGCCTAAGACTGAGTTTAACAACATCACCACATTAATCCTAAAATTGTAGAAATTCCCATAGTAATCGGAGACAAAAAGGAAGATCTGCACCATCGATTGTAGTGAATCAAATTATAACGTCGTAGATAAATAAAGGGCCCTTGTCAGCTACAATATAAAATAACATAAATAGGAGTCCATGTCAGTCACCACATAATACTAAAATACTAAAAATTCCCATGTTAACCAAAGTGAAAAAGAAAAATCTACATAGTCAATTACAGTGGGAACAAATTATAATGACTTAGATCGAAATAAAAAGCCCTTATCAACTACAATAAATAAATAATAGAAATAGGAGTCTGTGTCAACCATAAACCTAGAATAGGAGTCTATAAACTATAATCCAGAGGAAAAGAGACCAAGTCAATTACAAAGCTAGCCGCCTTAATACGCGAGACACCATGCTAGTTGTCATTGTCATTATTATTATATTAAAAAATAGTTAATAGAGCCACCATGTTAATGATAGACTATTAATAATAGGGCTATCAATGACAGACTATTCATATTAATGAAGCACTAACATCATAATGTGATAGAGAAAAAATCACATATGATGATAACTCATGCATGCAAATTAATAAAAAAAATAAAAAATAAAGATTTAGTAAACTAAGAGTTCAATATGAATTTAGCTTGCCTTGGAACTCCGGATCTTGCGGATCTCCTCCTGGAAAGTCTTAGAAATCCCCGGCTCCACACAAACCAGTGTGGTCTACGCGAAATAAAAGAAAACATAAAATAAATAAACAATACAGAGAAAATAGAACAATAAAATATATAAACTTTTTTCAATGTTTTTATTTTTAGGCTCTAGAATTATCTAAATCAGAGTTCGTATGCTCCTCAAACAATTTAGAGAAGTTTTGGATAAATCAAAAAATCCTATGAGATAGAAAAGGCTAAAGGGCTTGAGCTAGCCCGAACTTGGCCTCACCTCGTCTCGGGGCACGTGTCAACATGGGATTGGTGTAGGCGAGCCACGACTCAGGTACAAATGGCAACGATTGCGGAGCAGGTGCTCGCGGCTTGGCCAATAGCGGCCGGACACACTGGGCTATCGGCAATGTGTGCATGTTTGGCGAAAGCAGGGGTCGTGTGGCACGGCAGCACTGGCGGAAGTAGCGTGGGATGTACTCCCTCCGTTCCAAATTACAGGTTGTTTGGTACTTTAATAATGACTTGAGTTTTTTCATATTTTCACTAATTATTTGAATAAGACGAGTGGTCAAAGTACGTGTCAAAAAAGTCAAACGACCTATAATTTGGAACAGAGGGAGTAAGGCGGACGGGCCAGTGGACACGTGGCAGTGCGCGCGGCAAGGCTGTGTCGGTGGCAGCGGAGGTTCCAAATTTCGGTGATCTTCAGTGGAGCATATATCCTTCGTTTTTTCATAAAAAGTAGTGTTTCATATATCCATTCTAACCGTCATGATGAGATATATAATGTGATGCAACATATTTAGGGTTTTGTCGATAGAGGATGATCTTAATCTTGGTTTAGCTTCGGGAAGGCTAAGGTTTGTTGGCTAGGGCTCCTATTCTGAGGCTCTGGGTTACGGTTGCAAGGAGGGGGAGGGGGGGTCTAGGTTGGTATTTATAGTATTATGGACGCCTCAAGAATCGTTTTGGGGAAGGAAACAAATTAGGGCTCCTAATTAGACTTTGGTTAAAATTTTAAAACTTCCTCTCGAAGGAAATAATTTTTTTTCCTGAATATTGCGCCTTAATTATGGGGTTTAGGTCGGTTATAGATTATAGATCACTTTAGAATTTGTGGGAAAATTTCCTATTCATATTCCTCATTATTTTATGCGGAATACTCATTTTTCTATGGGCTAATTAGGCTAATTCGAATTTCCAGAGGCCAAAAAAAATTAGCAAAAAGGGTGGATCCGATTTGGTTGGTTAGGAACTTGGGCTACATGCTAAGCACTACCCCGAACACTATTGCTAAAACTAGTGCTTGACCTAAATAATTAATAGAGTCTTTTTAATACATAAATTATTATTATATTGCCTAAGTTATTTATTTATATTTTTTTATAAACAAGTGACCCGTAATAATTTTATTAGGATGCCACAATTGATCTCGTTAAAAACTTTAATATTCTAGATAAAATCATATTTTATTGAGTCCACTTTAGTTTGAGATCTGAGTTCCATCATCCGAGTCTCCCTTAGGTTCGTCAAATAGACAATCGGGCCATAGCGCATTAGGTCAAACGAAAGGTGAAACGGATGATGAATCATATATACACGCGGTAAATACAGGCAATTCATCTCTGGAGCAGACAATAAAGCAATTGTCCCGTTTTCCTCCCTGAACATGCAGTACATTTCTGTGAAGGGGCTGCTGCCTGGAGTCTGGATATTCTTGTACTGTAGTCTTCCTCTCCTTGCCAACCTGAGGGGGTGCCACGAGACCACTGCACAAAGAGAAAGGAAAAGGATCGATTATACGATGGTATAATTCAGTAGAACAAGGACTGATAACTCATCCAGGATTATTTTCTTGGCAAACCTTGCTGTATTTGTTGTTCTTGTCGAGGGAGGTATAATCCTAGCTAGTCACTCCTGTGATTCCTCAACGACTCTCCATTTCGTCATTGCTGGCATCCCACTACTGCATGGGAGGCTATTGAAAACCTTTCTGGCTTCACCAAGCTGACCCATGGCAGCGTGTGTGTTCTGTTTCTTCTGAAAATGTACAGTTTGCATAGATCAGCAATGTTTGTTTCAAAATTCTGATTGATCTGGTCTTGAAAATACTTGGAGACGTAATTGCTCACCTGTTTCCCGCCACAAGTCGTTTTTTCTCGTCCCTTTCCATCTCCCATGTGCTGCATCGTAGTACATACATGCAGAACAGTGAGTAACCAATACTATACGGCTTATGGGAGTCTGGAAGCTGGTGGCGTGGATCAACATACCAGTGCTCCTCTATTTGGATCCTTGAGTACTGCCATGGATTTGTTGTTCTCGGCGCGTGTCTGCTTCCTTTCTGGGTTTGCTTGTTTCAATACTCTTCTTTCCCGAAATACAACAATTGGAGTGAAGTCTGTTCGTAGCTGACTAGCTGAGTCAAACCCCGCAAAACAATGAACATCGGAGGATGTGGTAAAAACTCACGTCAGTTCTTTGCCTAAATGGTTTTGGATTAGTAGTTTTCTTGAGCTTTCCTCGCTCTTTATTCACCTTGTTCTGTATCTTATCTACCTGCATTTGGAACATGACGGTAATTTTTAGCAGGTTATACAGCAATGCTGAAAAACTACGCAAACCCTTTTGCTGTCATCGGTTTCAGTACCTTCTGATGCAAATTCCCATTGTTCTCCAACTGCTGATTTTCACTTTCACAATGTGAATAACTCATGGTTTGCTCAGTCGTCTGATCCTCGCAAGACAAATTCTTCTTGTTGCCATCAGAATTCTCAGATTGCAGTTTTTCCACCACAGTTCTTGACTCCTGCATCACCTCATTCCGTTCGTTGTTGGAGCTTGCAGTTTCTCTACATGAGTTTTCTGGAGCCATGTTCTCATGGCCATTTCGGATCCCTTCATGAGTTTCAACGCTAGCACATTTCACTGAACGGCTTAAAATCTTCTTCTTGTCATTCGTTCTCGACTCTTGCCCTCTCTTGACGCTCTTCGCCGTCGTGTTGGCAGCCTTTGGAACCCACATCTGAGACATGTACCTGCTAGGCACTTCCCGGCACGCCAAGTTCAGCTTCCTCATCTTCGAGCAGACCTCAGACACGGGCTCCTGGCTCTTGGCCGGCGTCTTCTTCGGCGTGGTCAAGAACAATGCCTTCACCACCGTCCCCTTCCTCGCTGCCGCCCCTGCGACCGGCTCCTTCTGGTGCTTCACGCTGAGGAAAGGCTCCTGCCTCGGCCAGACCGTCTTGCTCCTCGGCGTAGCCAGGGCCTTCTTCCTCTCGCCGGACGCTTCCACCATGGCCGGCTTGCTCCTGACCGGAGACGCTTGCAGGGTGCAAATCCACTGGGCCCGCAGCTTCGGCTTCGTTGTTTTGTCGGCCGCCTCCGTCGCCGTGCTCAGCCTCGCGATCGGTGCCCTGGGACGCTTCTGCGGCGCGGAGTGTGGGCTTTTCAGCGTCGAGCTGCATGCACCAGATCAGGAAATGAGATGTCAATTCGAAGAACTACGAGTCCGATTCAGATAGGCGCCGGGGGGGGGTGTTGTGTGGATCAAGAAACCACCTTTGGGTCGCCCGGCTGGTCGCTTTCTGGACTCGGACGTTGGCCCTCCTCGCCGCCATGACCTGCCATGATTACAAGCACAATAACATGATTAACATCCTCGTTCGATCAGATTCGAATTTTCGAATACGGAATACGTATCGCCACGAGGCGCGAGGAGGGGAAAGCAACGAACCCGCATGAAGAAGCTCTGGTGCAGGGCCTCCGGGTCGACCTGCTCATGTGTCTGGTCGCAGCCTGCGCGCGCTCGCAAAACCACCGCACGGATTAGACATCAGAATCGGCTCGTGCTAATACGCACGTACGCATTTAGAATTCGCGCCGGCGATCGATCGACGCCGCCGCCGGTCTCTAAGGGTTAGTAGCAGATTACCGATGCGGAGGCAGAACCAGGAGGGGTCGTCGGCGGCATGGGCGGCGTCGGGCGCGGTGAGGTCGACGAACATGGGCGCGTCGATGTCCTCGTAGAACGCGCTGTCGTCGTACTCGTCGTCGTCCTCGTGGCGGAGCTTGGTGGGGATCCTCATCGCCGTGGCTGCGCGCGCGTGCTCCGGCGGGATCGAGCTCGAGCTATAGCTCCGCGGGAAGAGGAAGGAGCCGTTGACGTTAGTTTGAGTTTGATAATAAGTTGAGTCTCCTCTTTTATTTATAAAGTAGGAGTATTTGGGTGGTTGACCGATCGAAATACGGCTTCTAGTCCTATTCGTATTGGGCCGGCCAAAACAGTAGTAGTTTCGCGACTGGCAGTAACACGAGAGTGAAAACCTAGTGAGACTTGCTAAAACTCGATGAAAAAACCAGTGCAAACTGCTACTTGTCAGCTTTCGATCTGCAGCTATCGCACCCACGCTCGGCTGAGGTAATGGAAGTGGTGTGATTTTGGCGAGGATGAGACACTTAACCTATTACTCCCTCCATTCTAAAATATAAGACATGCATATATTTCAAAAAGTCAATGTTTATAACGTTTGATTAATAATTATGGTATAAACATATATGTTCAATGTTATGCATGTGATATAGTTATATTCGTATTTGAAAGTACTTTGATAGAATGTTAATTTTATACTTATTGATGATGTAATATGAAAGAAATTAATGGTCAAATTTTTTTTTTTGAGAAGAAGGTCAGAGACCATTCGTTGATCATTGATCATAAGGGGAGACAATACGGTCTCAATTACAGAGCAGTCCACACAAGGACCGATATTACATCGAGACTCCATGCTAGACCTATCAGTAAAAGAGCCTATGCTGCTACTCAAATTCCTGCTACCCTTCGTCGTAGAAGCACCAAGGGGCCACCAGAGACGACGCCGAGCAGGGCACCAAAAGCCGTCGCCCAACTGCGGGTTACAACGTCTAAGCATGCCAAGACCTTTCGCCCCGTGACCGGAGCGACTAACCAAACGAATATGTAGCAAGAGGGCAGCCCCGACGTGGCTTGAAAGAGTAGGCGCCTTCCGCCGCCTCCGCAGCCGCTCGGATCGGGGACTACACGAGCCCCCGCGGCGCCGCCACGTGAAGGGCTAGCAAGGCCTAGAAGAGCAGCAATAGGGGTGTAGCCCCCCACCCTTATTCTGAGGACTGCCTCCAACCTTGGAGACTCGAAGAAGATGAAGTTCACTGTGGTTGTTGCCTCGCCCGCCTCCATCGAGCGGTGACCCGGCTAAACAGAAAAACCGATGGCGCACAGAGCCGGTCACCGACGCACACAGGACACACATGAGGAAGGCAAAGGCGCCAACAAGTAGTAGCTCCATCACGCTAAATCCCAGCTTTGGAAGTGACACGGAGGCCATGGTAGTGAGGAAAGCTAATAGAGCTCCCCCACCATCACCACACAGAGATCCGCCGCCGATGAGCCCGGCCGGACCAATCGAAGGGGAAGACACACTCCGGCAGCAACCTTCGAACACCGACACCGACGCCACCGCTGCTCGAAGGAGACCTGCAGGAACAAAAGGCGCTGGGGCGAAATCCCAGATCTGGATCCAACCCAAGCAGCAACAAAAGACCTACAACCCTACTAACCTAACCCTAAACTACTAGAGCCCTCTCTCCCTCAAACAATCCCTACCCAACCCCACCACAGCCCCAGCCAGCCGAGATCTGAAGCACGAGAACAGATCGGCGATAAGGAGAAGCGCGGGTGAGAGAGGAAGGAGAAGGGGAAGGAGAGGAAGGGAAAGGGGGAGGAGGGAAGGAGAGCCGGGGCCCCTCCCTCACGTCGCCGGCGAGGCCGCCGGAGAGGGAGAGAGAGGGGCCCGGCAGCGGAGTAGCTCGCCGGCTGCCTTTTCGCTCAGGCGCTCGCGAGAGCGAGAGCGAGAGCAGAGCCCTTGGGTTCTAGTACTTACGTAATTAATGGTCAAAGTTTACGCTTGTTGACTGCATAAAAAAATTATATGCCTTATATTATAGAACGGAGGAAGTATTATTTATCTATGTCATCACTAAGGGACTCCGGTTAGAATTCAAAAATTGACCACTAAATTTAATTTGACACTCCGGCTAAATTGAATTTGGTGTTGAATCTGGGATCCGACTAAATTTACCGCTATTTCCATTATATTTTTAGCTCCTATGGCATCACTATGATACTATTTTAATTTCCTTTGAAAATCAAGCCATCAATTGTGTTTCGTTGTGCTATACTTTATTCTTGTCATGTAGTCTCAAAATTTTTATGCTATTAATATATAACTAATAGCTGATCATCCAGACAAGCTAGCTAATCTATAATGAACACGCATAGTAATAGATTCCAATCACTTATTCTACAAAACAATTATGATCATATAGACATTCATTAAACTACAATGACTTAGCTTCTTGTGCTGTTGGATGTGGCTAATATCATGCAAATATTTTGTATTTTACATAAAAATGCTTCTAAGATAGTTTTCACGATATCTTGCAATAGCTTTTATATGTTTTTGGCCTCGCCACGAAGGCAGAAAAACGTGATTTAAAACCTTGATTTAAACAAAATCAGACATGTGATTGATGCACAGTCCCAATTTTTTATACTCGTATTCTTTTTTGGAGAGGGTTAAAGAAGGGGGCGACTAGCCCACGGTATCCCGTCGGGAGCCCACCCCGACGGGATACCTCCCCTCCACTCGCCGCCTCCTTCCTCGCGCTCCGCCACCCTTGCCGTCTCCTTTCTCCGCCCCGACTGGCGGCGCCCTCGCTGCCGGCCGCTCCGCCGCCTCGGCCTCCCGTCGCCGCGTCGTCGCAGCCCACCCTAACCCGAGGTGGTGAGGTGCGGTCCCCCCTCCACCGCCGGCCCACCCGCCTTCGCCCCCTCCCCCGGCTCCGGCGGCGCCACCGCTGCCTCCGCCGCCGCCCCCGACGAGCCCCACCCACCGCCGATCCGCCGCCGCCCCGACCTCCCTCTACACCGGGAGGAACCCACATATTCCCTAACCCGAACCCTAACCCGGCAGCGGTGAGCTCGATGGCGGCGACGGCGAGGGCGTCGAGGTAGGCCTCCTCCTCCTTCTCTGCACAGCGAGCACGCGCGGGCGAAGGGGAGCTGGGCGCGGCCGCGCGGGATGAGTGGAGATGTGTCGCTAGGGGGGGAATCCCGTCCTGGACGGGATCCCGTTGTTAGGAATTCTTGTTAAAGAAAGCCGCGCACAAACTCACCCCACCACATGATACACGTCTGACTGTATGCTAAAAACTGCAAGTAACAGCAAGACACACTTTGTGTGTGGAATATACTTCATTCTAAACAGACCAAAGGTTTCATGTATGTTGTCTATCAGATAAAACCGAAGCATGGTGATAGCGACCTCGGGTGCAATTTGGTGCTTAAACATTCGTAGTAGAACTGGGCCGCCAAACCAATGGGCAATGGTGAGCCTATCTGCATTAGTCGAGGAGGCCACTTGGTATTTATTTGTGCTCGCGCTTATGGTCCAACTATTTAGCAGCCTCTTGGATCTTTTTTGGAGAGCAATGAGGCCCAACCATTCATTTACATGGGCTCCCAACGGAATCTAGCCCATTCGACCTTTACCCCTGCGCTCCAACGCGTCCGTGTCCGTGTGCCACTGTGCCTGCGCGCGGTGCCGCCACTTCTCTCCTCTGCTCCTCGTCTCGAGCAAGCCAACCGTGGGCGTCGAGGCGGAAGCGGAGGCGGAGGAGGCGGAAGCGGCTCAGACGGCCAAACTCGGCCCGATTTCTAGGGTTTCCCGATCCTCTGTGTTCAGATCGATCCGCCGCCGATTTGTCCTGCCCGAACCCCTCTCCTACGCATCAAATCAGAAGGTACCGAAGCTTCCACCAATCACCCTTCCTCCTCCTAGATCGAATGGTTCGAGCGGTTAGTCGAGTTCTCTAGCTTCGCGCACGCGGAGCGATGCTCTCGCTCGCTGTTCGACGCGCGACGGCCCGTTGGTCGATCGGGAGTCGATCTCCCCTCGTGCACTGGCTCTGGCTCTGCTCGTTGTTCACGCTGCTAATCACGTCGTGTGACGACGTCTTGTGCACTGGCGGTTGCCCGCGGTACGATCGTGCCCTAGCGCGTTTGGTCAAGCGAAATGTGGAACGGATGATGAATCATACACGCGGTGGTTGGATTTTCAATTTTCATCCTGACAAAAAGAAAGTGCATTCGAGTGATTTGCTCTTGTGAGTGGATACTTGAATATGGTTATTTTGCAATGAACATGGTTTCAATTGTCATCTACTCGTAATTCTTATGATTGTATTAACTAACTCATGGGTTAAGCGCGGGACGCATTTGGTTATTTAGTTCTGTTTGCTGCACGAGGAGCTTATTTAAATGGCAGCGTACTTTTTTTTAGCAAGTGTAAATTCGGTGTCCATTTTGGGTGCCACTGCCATTAAAGAAGCTGTTGGCGTCCGCTAGTTTTACAAGGACTACTTATGATTGGACCAATGATGTGGTGAAGTCATGCAATTGCTCAGCAAGATTAGGTTGCTCATGTAGTTTACATTTTTTTCGCCTTATTTCTTTATTGAGAGCCATTACATATTGTCATTGTCTTGTTAATGTTGTTGCCATCTAGTTACAGACTTACAGTCTTAGAGCAAAGCTAGGGAAAGCTGTAAAAATTGCTGCATTTAATGGTGTCTAGTAGAACGAAGGAATCTTTTAGAGTGCAGTGTAAAGTGTGAAGGAAATTTGCAGCACAGCTATTTGCAGCAACTTTTACATGCTTACGGCATGTGCGGATACATTCTTAAGACTCCTAGCCTAGGACATTTCTTATCCCAATCAATGCATTGATACTGCAGTGATCTGACCCTTAAGCCACCTAATTACCTGATGATTCAACCACAATGCATTTTGTAGATTTGTCCACTTGTTGTGTATATACTTTTTTCAATGTTAATTTATTATGCACGGTCAGCTTTTACTTAACGAGATGATCGGACGGCTGGGAATGAACGGCGACGCGGCCACACACCACGAGCGGGCCTGCAAGGGCTTTGTAATATAGATAGATTTAAGATGAATGTTTTTCCTCAACAATGGAAATCCCTATGTCATTTGTCATGCACTGAGATTCGTGCAAAGCCCCCACCCATCTCTTACTTGGTATTTTGCAACCACCCTTTCTGAAAGCCGGCCGCCACCCGTCGCCAGCGACCATCGCCTTGGCCACGTATGACCACAATGGCTCGGATGGCTAGTGCAGTGGACGCCAGTGACGCAAATGGGTGGCCTTCAGTTTGGGGGAGAGAGAGGAAGAGAGAATGACTCAATTGCTTTTGATTTTTTTAGGGGAGAGGGGGTTGCAAAAGGCCAAGAGAGAGGTGGAGTACTGTGCACGGATATCGTTGCATGACCATCGTCGGCGCGATATAATCTAGGGAATTCTCAAGGGGAGAGGAAAAGTCGCTCTCAAATAATTTTTGGACTCTCAAAAACTTGAGTGGATCTTCCTTTGTTACGGTGCCTTTCCTTGCAGACTGTTTTAATTCTGTGATAAATTGATCACATACAAGTTATATTAGAGCCAAACTACCTTCCTGATACACTCAATAAACCAGCAGGCAGCAGTGTATCTTCTCATGGATCCATAATGTGCTCCAGGGTATGGATTCATATTTCGAAGGCTTGCATGGTGAAACTGTGCTACAATAGTTCATTTTTTTTTTCTTGATGAAATTTGCGTGGGTCCATTGAAATCAGTTATCACTCTACATGTTAGAGAACACCTTTATTGAGTTATGGGGACACCCTTTCCTCTTTTTTTCTCTTTTGACAGGTAGGGCCATCTGTTTGTTTTTTGCCATGTTTTGTGCCATGGGGGCTCCAATTTTGTGCCGAAAGAGCAAATGGTAGATTCTGGGCCTATTCTAGAGTTAGGAAATGTACAACATGTGTGTTCCAAAGATGAAATAGGTGACATCCACTGACGATGTAATATAAACTTTGGATCCCCTTCTATTGGCATATATAACTTTCATTGGATCAGGCGAACCTCTGATCACATTGTAGAACAGGGACCCCAACTTAAATGGTTGCTATATTCATCCATTAGACGCGTCCAACTTGTATGCATCCAATTTATCTGGTTAATGACAACTAAACCTGAAAAAACATATTAATCATGTCTTGAGTATGTCCAAGGACTGCGCATTCATTTTGAACAACATAAATACATTATACTTCATGTTGAAATTATCTTATGAAACTGAATTTATTCGCTTTGAACAGTGGCTTTAAAAACCTCAAACTAATAATTGAAGCCAGATTTGAGAATTTTTATCTCATCACTTTGATATTTTTTGAAAGGTGTCAAAATGTCAAACTGTTAAAAAAAATTAAAACAAAAGACCAGTGAGAACATGCTTTTTCTTTGTTATATGTCAATACGTGCATCTTCTATTTAGTGGCAACCTGTCAGGCTGCCTGATCTTCCGGTGACTGATCAATTTTTTGTACTGTACTCCTTCCGTTCTTTTTTATTTGTTTCCGTTGACTTTTGAACATGCCCTTTGACCATCTTATTAAAAAATCTAGCACAAACATGCAAATACATGTCATGCTTAAAGTACCTTTAATAATAAAATAAACTATAACAAAACAAACGATACTTAAATAATTTTTTGAATAAGACGAAATGTTAAAGGGCATGTCTAAAAGTCAACGTGGATATATAAAAAAGAACAGAGGGAGTTGTAGATAAGATTCAAAAGAACCTTCTTCTGTGGGACTTGTTCGCCGATCTGCCTCGCGAGTAGTCGTCAAAGCTTTCTCTTCTCGTCAAAGCTTTCTCTTCTCTTTATATATAGTGTATATAATGTCTTATTCTCATCTTTCTTAATGAAACAACGGAGTGCCTACCTTTTGCTAAAAAAATTTATTCGTTTAGGCTAAGCGTTGAATCATGATTGAATTAGTGCGGTAACAGTAGCATTGATGACAGAATTCTTCTGTCCACACTTGCAATTCCTGTTCAATAAAGAATGAACCCCCTCATAGACCTTGTGAGGTCTGTAAAGGTCATATATATTCCAATTACGCAAACAAGATTGTATTACTTGAACTTCACTTCATCCTTCCTAGTTGTTTCATATGCTGCAGAGTGTTGCATCTCACTTTTCCTTTTATTTACCTTTATATGATGTGATGGTTCAACGAGGATCACAACACCCTTTTAATTTCCGCATGTAAAGAGGTAGTTAATTTTTTTTCCTTAACCTCATATATATACTTATTGCCATCCAAATAAAATAGAAGCATATGTGCGCAATTAAATTATTGAGGATGGGAGTCATACGGAGGAAGATAATTAAATTAGCGAGGTTATCCTTGGTGTTGGACAACATGATCATAGCTAGCCAGATATCTTCCTCTTGTAATGGAATAATATGTTATATATAGTAATGAATAAGTAATAAAGCGGCCGCCATGTGACAGTCACTAATTAATTGCGACCTACATACTCATTCTTCAAAACTACATTTTCGCTATGTTAAAAGCTTTTGTGTTGGCTACTTAGCTTCAAAAAAAATAATTAAGCAGCGTCACAATCTATCTCGGTGATTGTCCTTGTCATGCTATATAAACAAAGAGCTCTTCTCAGATTTCCCGAGTACTTTAGCATCAGAGTGTTGGTTGTTTAGCCCTTGTCTCAGGTGCAGGCAATACTTGGCTATGACATAAATAGCTTAGCTGTGTTGACGGCATGTGCCATCGGGTTGTGAATGTTTGACGTTTTGCAAGACGCTCTTTCTAGGAGAAACCTAGTTGGGTAGGGATATTCTCACCACTTTACAGCCTTATAGTCATAGATTTATACTGAAGTTTGGGTAGCTCTCGTGTTCTTTTTGTTGTGCGTGTAGCTTTTCTTCTTGTACATTCCTGTTTACTGGAGGTTCTTGTCATAAATTTCAGGGCCTGTGTTTGTACAAAGCACATGTCGATCGGGTTAGCACTTCTTTTTTTTAATTGAATGATTTTATTATATTTTTTATTTGACATATGACGTTCTTTAAGCTAGTTACCATCTCCCTATTTGGCATTGATTTCAGTGTAGCATTTGGTATCTCCCAAGCAACCTCTACCTAACAGTTTGTGCCAAACAATTGAAGGTAGGCAATAGCTATTCCTAGTCCCTACAATCAGTATTTGCCCCCGGTTCTAGCGACCTAGTCAGATAAGATATATAAGTGACATCTGTTACCACTCTACTGTAAAAAGGTTTATCACATTGACAAACAAAGTAGTCACACTGGCTGAAAATTCTATGACGAATTATGAGGCCTAACCATGTCATTAAGCGAAATAAGAAAATGGGGAAAATGGATTTATTGTTGACAAGCACAAGTTTTGAAGTTTCTTGGAATATACTAGAGCAGCGAGGCTTTTTCAGTCAAAGATAGTAGGTTTTGAGGAGAACCTTGTAATTTAATCTAGTATGACGTCACTCATTAGGTCATTTATCAAAATTGAAGGCAAATTAAGGCTCCATCTATGCTGGTGTTAGGTGTCGGGTATCAAATATCAATTGAAAACTGAGCTGTTACAGCAACTGTACTTCAAGATAGATGTCTCTAAAGACGTGCCGTGGGCCTGTGGCCTTACAAGACATCAAGTTCATACTACATAGTAGTTCATACAAATCATTCATCACGTTTGAGAAGTTGGCCATGAGGTGAGTGACTGAGTGTAGACAATTATTAGTCAGGAGAAGGGGAGTGCTACTGAGATCGAGTGGCCGGGAGTCAATGCTACATTGCGATGCTATTGGTCGCGAGCCCGCGACGATGACGGTGGTTAAAAGTTGTGAACCCATTGCGGTGAATGGTGAGGGATGTTTCAATGCATCAGACGACGACCAGGTTTGAAATGGCATAGTGTTTTACGGATTTTCTCAATATCTATTCATACTCCTTCTTTATATCATCATACATCCTACATGTCAATCAAACCTTATAAATGGCTTATAAAATACCCTCTAAAAAATGGCTTATAAAAAGCTGTTCTGTGTGCAGGTGGGTCCAGGAGGGCGACAGGTAGATTGCCCACGTGTGTGAATAGTACCACGAGTATTGTAGCATGTGACCATGGCACTGTAGCGCATGGGTCTGCATTGTTATCAGATTGGTTGATTTCTCTTTCATTTTGTTGACTATTTTTAGGGAATTTAATTAAATCAGACCTAAGTCTTTTTAGCATCCAAATAAGTCCCTATAAAAAAGGACAACATGTATGTATTATCAGCAAGCAAAGAATTAAGATTGATCTAGTACCAACTGCACCACGTGTGGCAACCGTCGTCGTCGGCAAGATCCCCCTCACCGATGTCCCCCCTTTCTCTCTTCTAGATCTAACCATCTCATTTAGTATCAAAGCCACTCGTTGCTACCACCATCACCAACGATGAGGACTCTGGTTCTGGAAAACCTTCGATGGCTTCCTCGTTGTGTGGAACATGCAGGTTCATTCGCAAGATGCTACAAGCGTTGATTGAAGTTGTAGCCACAACAAAGCGTGTCACCCTCGCCAACAATCCCATCAACATCACCCCTTTGGCAAATCCACCAAATGTTGAAGATCAAGGAGGTGCACCCGTCAAACACACGATGCCACAAGAACAACGACGTCAGCTATGACAACAACAGCGACATTGTTCCATAAGGCCCTTAGCTAAATGTCATTGAGACTACACGGACAATGAATTTGCGTAGGACGGTGCCCCTCCCGAGACCGTGAAATGGCCCAGACGAGACAACCCTACCAAGGATGCGCAATCTAGAACGAGATGAAAACTTGGAAAAATTTCAAAATTCTGATTGAACTTGGTCTACAACATGCTTTGAGGCCTAGGTTATATATAACCAAATTATTCTACGTGCTTTGCCCCTCATAAGTACAAGAAATCTTGAGGGCAAAACGGTAACTCTACTCCTAATTCTCTTGTTTGCTCTTGGTTAGGTCATCCAAGTAGGGGCTTTCTCGTATTCTATCCCTGCTCGCCTCCCTTTCGCAAACTTCTCACCTGGAAATAAAACAATGGTTCACTATGTTCATCTCTACTTTGCTTCTAAACACTAGTAGTTCCTCCTTTTGCCTTGTAGTGACAACTGTAAGCTGCTTTTGGTAGAAGTGGAGAATCTTTGAATCGTGATCGTTTTTCTGATTGACTGCCTTGGGCGGAAATCCCGAACTTCCTTCCTAAAGGCTATGATTATTGTGCGAGTTGCTCGGGAGCGGCCTTGCACAGGACTTCGGCCTGGAGTGATCTCTGGGACATGTGTCGTTCCACGGAGGACCCTATATATGCAAGGCTTTAGTCCGGAGTGGTCTCCAGGACACGTGGCACTCCAGGGAGTACCCCGCGTGAGGTCTTGGCCTGGATTGGTCTCTGAGACTCGTGGCGCTCCGGGAAGGACCCTGCGTGAGGCTTTGGTCCGAAGTAGTCTTTGAGACACATGGTGTTTAGGGGAGGACCCCACGCGAAGCTTCGGCTCGGAGTGGTCTCCAGGACACGTGGCGCTTCGAGGAGGACCCCACGCGAGGCTCTGACCTATGGGTGATCTCCGAGACACGTGGAGCTCCCGGGCGGACCCCAAGCAAGGCTTCGACCTTGAGTGGTCTTCGGGACACATGGCACTCTGGGGAGGGCCTCGCGTGGGCTGACGCATACATCTGGAACATGGTTGAGGCGAGGTCTTGTCGTTTGGGGCAGGGGGTCACCCCTACAACACTAGACGTACATGCCTCACCCTACAACTGCATGGTTTCATACTGGCCGCCGTCAAGCGACAACCCCGTTCGGTCAGAAGCATCGACGTTGCATGATGTCCATGGCAATGCGTGGTTGTCTAGCAACACGAGCGCAAGGAAAGGAGACTAGATGCTCGATGTAAGGTCTTGCCTATGCACATCAATGGTGTTACAAGTTCTCACACCATCTTCCATGGGCACCAACTGACAGCTCGAGGACAAGTTGTGTCGTGAAGGGTGGAAAAATGTTATGTGCAGATGAGCCCCAAAGGGTGTGGGGTAGACTATCCATGTGCATGAACAGTACCATATGCACCGTAGCACGTGAACATTATTCGCGGTATTGTAGCAAGTGGGCTTGTGTATTTATTGGTTCGTTATCTTTTGGTTGTTATCTTGTTTATTTTATTGCCTATTTTTAGAGGATTTAATTAGATCAAACCTGAGCCTTTTCTTAGAGCATGTGCAGCACGAGTGGCGGCAGGAGAAATTTCAAAACGCGGCACTGCGTGTGATGCAGGATTTATGATGCCGGTTTTGCTGGCCATGCTCTTAGCATTCAAATAATTCATCTCTATAAAAGGTATACCAAGTAACTTTTATCAGCAAGCAAAGAATTAAGTATATATGATCTTGTACCAACTGTGCAATGTGAGGTTTATCCACGCTCCATGAGAAGCATCTCTCATTGCCGACGAGATCACCTTCGTCGGTGTTGCCCTTTTTCTCCTAGATCTAACCATCTCATTGCTCACGTAGATCATTTGTACATGTTCTTAAACAATGAAAATTGAGAAGAAGCCCAACTTCTGGCTGTCATTAATGGACTTACCCATAATAGATTCTTAAAAAGTTTCTTCACACACCAACTGTTACTAGCAAATGCGATGACCTTTGTCCCATCAACTTATCATTTAAAAAGTTGCCTTACAACTCAGCATGTAGAGGTTAGGTAGCCAAAGCAGCATTGACTTCTTGGTTGATAAGTTCCTCTAGCAATGGATCGGACTGTGAATTTAGCCTCCTTGACTCTTCTTGGGCAAGCCATGTACTATAATGTTTCTTTCTAACTAATAATGGACTTGTTTGTCTTTGAGACTCCTAATTGTCATGTTGATCGACTTGGTGGTCTCTCTGATCTGGTCTGAACTATGAACATCGTTTACCAAACAAGCAACATACCTAAGCCATGTGCAATTAATCTTGAACTTTCTGATTAATATGGTGCCAATGATAATTGATCCATGCATGTACTGTGGCTGCTTCAGATTATCAGAATAGTGTGTGCCGAATGAAAGTGAAATAGAAGTAAACATTTTATGCCGCTAATCCTTTGTTCCCTCTCACTTCACTTGTAAATACTTTTCTACTTTAATATATGAATAATTAAGCAATGCGGCTAGTTACTAAAAAAACAAACATTTTATCATTAATTGCATATGACAGCTAGAGATTGTAGTGCCCACGCTCCTAAACTTCAAATCTAATTTGACAACATATAGATATTGATACAACGTCAGCAACTTTACATTGATTAAATCTCGACGATGAAATTAGCCAGCACTGTGGATAACAACCATTCTTGATGATGTTTCCATCCATTATCTACATAAGTTATGCCCCCGGAAAAATGTGCATTGACACTGTGTACTTAATACGTAGCGGCCTCTTTAAATAGATGATAATTTCTATGGTTTCAAGATATAGTTCTGTTTTTAGGAAGAACGGGCTTTACTACATAGAGGTGTTCGGATTAAAAAAATGTAACTCCATTCCACCATAATTTCGTTATATATTGTCCCAGCCATGGTATTTTTTTGGAGTTTATGCAACTCCACTCTGCACTTCAATTTTTTCTCTAAAACTTTCACTGAAATGGTGTCTTCCCCTTTCTCTTCCTTGGGCGATAACATAGCTCCAGTCATAGAATGTAGCCTTCAGATAATCATGCATACCAAACAGGTACTCACAGGGAAAATAATTAGCTTAAACTATGGCCTAAAGAAGTGCACATTTTGGAATCTAATGTATTAGGCCATTGCTCTATTTTCTTCCTAACGTCAATAGCTCTATTTTCTCAAGACCATATTGCCAAATATGCCCTAATTAAAGTGTAACCTTTTATACTAAAAATTAGGATATAAGAATTCTACGTCAACATGAAAGTTTTTCAATATTGCTTTTTTCTAGATAATGGAAGTATAACTTTCGGTTTACATACTAACCATAGATACACATAAGCATTACACAGTCAAGTTAAACCCTTGATACAAATTAACCAAAGGTCAAGAACCAAAAGTGATATGACAAAATACCGCGACAAAATAAATTGATATTACATGAACGATGATCTTGCTTTTTTGACCAAAATTAGGCAAACCTTGCTAGGTAAACTATGTCTATGATGCTATACTATGCTACGGAACAAGAAACAAGTTTCTAGCAATAATAAGTTTAGGTTCAGTAACAAACACCAGACACACAAAAAAATGATGGAACAGAACAATGTAACCCGTTACATACTAAAATTATAAATGTTTCTGTAATAAAGGTAGTAAGCAAGAAGGAAGAAAACATCATAGACAAGTGACCTGCAGAAAGAATCCAATCGATAATTAACGAGGCATCTTTAATTCCCCATGTTAATTAAAAGAAGCTCTCATCTTTCACCATATATTCCCCATGGATGCTAAGAATTTACACCGCAATCATGCATGCATGTACATGGAAAACACAAAGCAGCCGCTACTGCTGCATCCCAAGGTCAACCGGCTCCTCAACAAGGCAGTACTGCTGCGGCATCCCTTGGGAGCTGGATGCCACAGCATTGTTAGGGCAAACCAAGGGGCTCACCTGATCAATCCACCTCATGCCCTGGGCCTGGTCGCCCATGCCGAAAATGCAATCGAGCCCGTCGAGCCTGACCTGGCTGAAGTGGAAGTTCTCGTCCAGCTCCAGCGCCGGCAGCGCGCTGGAGCACGGCACGCCACTGCCGCCGCCGCCGCCACCGTTGAGCGGAGCGGCGGCGTGCATCGACGGCGCCACGAAGCTCCCAGTTTCCTCGTACAATATTGGAGGGGGGACGCACGGCGGCGGCGCCATCAGGGCCCCTGCGAAAGGGCCCCCACCTAGCTTGAACAGAAGCTTCCTGATGGAGTCGTCCACGCCGTCTTCTTCCACACGATGGCTGCCTTCAATCGTCGGACCCGGCGGCATGGCCACGGACACGGCTTGGTGGTGCCAATTGTAGGCACCGGCGGCCATGCTGCCGTTGTTGGTTCCGTTTGCATATCTGCTCGCCTCCTGCTTCTGCTGCCCATCGCTGGCTGCTTGGCGAGCCAGCTGCTGCTGCCTCTGGTCCTTGCGCGACTGCTTGCCGAAGAGCTTCTTCTTGAGCCTCGTGTTCCAGTAGTTCTTGATGTCATTGTCCGTCCTCCCCGGCAGCTGCGCCGCTATTATCGACCACCTACGCCCACACCATGCATACTAGCTCCGTTCAGGTCATAGATTAATTGTACCACACCTGTGCGCCTGCCTAGCTAACCATCGTTTTGCAGCTAATTTTCTACAGTTGAGTTTGATCCAAGAAGAATGAAAGAAGTGACAATAACACGGTTACACGGGTGAGAGACCATAGTACCTGCTGCCTATGCTGATGTAGAGGCCAAGGATGATCCTGTCCTCCTCCTCCGAGAACCCGCCGTGCTTGATGTTCGGCCGGAGGTAGTTGAGCCACCGGAGCCTGCAGCTCTTCCCACACCTCTTCAGACCTGCACACAGTGCACATGCACAAATCACACGCTCTCAATCATCTTCAAGCTTCTATCGCTTGCCACTCATGAATCGATCGATCACACTGCTGGATCGTGCGTTCATGGCACTTGCCATGAGCACTACATACCGATCTTCTGCGGCAGCGAGATCCAGTTGCCGCCGGTGCCGTTCTGCTCGATGTAGGACTTGAGCTTGGCGTCCTCCTCCGGCGACCATGGCCCCTTCTTCACGCTCGCTTTGTCGCAGCACGGAGCTCTCCCCATGGCGCTAGCTAGCTTCCCTAGCTCCTTCCTCCTCTTTAGCTTGGGGGCTCTCAGCTCTCTTAATTGGGGTCGAATGAGGCGTTGATTAGGGCCTAAGCCTGGTTAGGCTTGATGACGGCGAGGGCGGTGTGCTTATGTGCTCAAAAGGCAGGCAGGAGAGGGGGAAGACGAGTTGTATTATTGGCATGGGAAAAGGTGGCTGCTTGCGATGGTAATAAAATACTGTTTTAATTTGTGGTGGTGTGATCTGGGTTGCTTCCTTTCTAATTGTTGTTTCCCTTGGGTTAGAATCTCCATCATGCGGCCATCAGCTGGTGCTGCCGGCGTCGTCCTTGAACCTCGTCTTTGTGCACCGTATGCATGCTTTAGTGAAACGTGTGCGTGTCTGTCTTGTCTGATTCTATGGGTTCATGCACTTTTCTCCTTTTCTTTTTTCATTTGGATATGCTGCACATGCATATTCTATTGGTGGAGCTGTCTGCTAATCAAATGCATAGATTGTAAAGAGTAATAATCGATAGTGTGTAAAAATTGCTATGCACTCTTGGGACTTTATATCTGTATACTAATTACACGATAATTTTTTTGTTTTCGAATGTAATCTTAATTATGCATTTCCGTCATGGGATAGAAGAACGAAGTTTTTTTTTACATAGTTACATATTGGCTGAGAGTCTCAGGAATAACACCATAGTTGTAAATCGATCACGCTGTGTCTTAATCTATTGTATACTACAATCCGCTAGTGGCTGCCTGTTGGTTTCACCACGTGACGCTATGTCACCTCATGGAAACAATTTCAAAACTTTACAAATTTCAAAAAAATCCTAAAATCTAAAAATATCCAAAATAAACTTAACCATTATAAATGCTAGTTTCTACAAAATAAATTAAAAAACAATAGAAATAGAAAATAAACTTTAAAAAAATATAACTATAGTTTAAAACATGTAAAACCATAATTTCATGTAGATGTCTATAAAAAAATTAGTTATTTTTTAAAACGTTGGGATTCACAAATAGTTGAATTACTTTTCTAGTTGCGCTGCATCATCCCAGAGGAAAAATCTAAAAAATTCCAAAATATAATTGTGCCTTACGAAACTAATGCTAGCTGTGACATCCTAATAAAATTATTAGGTGTCCCAATATTTTCTCTAAACAAACCAAGGTATCGCTTTTTAACTTTTCAGCAAAATTCCAAGTTAGTTGCTATTGGGCCGGATTAGCATGCGATTATGGACCCATATCATGGGGATTAGCACTTTTAGCCCATGAGAAGGAGGCCAAAGGACACCCACCTGCGCCCAACACCCTCTAAACACAACACCCTCTAAACACCCCCTACTGTTCCTCGCCTGCCATTCCACTCCTCACCCCCAAACCCTAAATCTACGGCTCAAGATCTACCCTCCCAAGGACATTTTTGAGGTAAACACCTTTTTCCCGTAGACAAATCGATATGTAGATGGCACCAGTAGATAGATCACATCGAGACGGTCAAAATGCATATGCGGATTGCCCAAATTGGTGCTGTTTTCCGCCCTGTAAAGCTCACCGTAGTTAGGGTGTTCCAAAGTCGCCGGCGACCTCAGCGTCCGTGCCGCTGGTGGAAAAACCTGAGCCAACCGGCCGCCGCCACGTCGCCCCGGCGCCACCGTGCACCGCGACGCGCCCGTTGCCACGCGACGCGCATCGCGGCGGGGCCCGCAACGCCACAAATCATGTCGTGACGCGCGTCCTGGTGGGGTCCACCTGCCGCGGCAGTTCCCGACCACGCTGCCATGCCCGCCCAATCCGATCGCGACACGTGGCCCGGGGACCCGCCGTTGTCGGTGCTGCTGTCACCGCCACCCAATCCGGGCGTGACATGTGTCACCATGGGGGCCCGCAGCCACGCCGGCGCCGCCCATTTTCACCCCGTGCCAGATCCAGCCACAGCCGCTGACATGCGCGCCCGACCAAGCCGTGGGCCCCGCTTGTCAGAGGCGGCCGTTTCGCCTGCCGCCTCGCGCACGACGCGTGGCACCACGTGCCATGCACACGCGCGGGAATCACGCCGTGGTCACTGACCGGTGGACCCGTCAGAGCCGCGTCAACTAGGAGCCACGTGGCGTGACACGTGTTAAGCCAGTGTCATGCCACGTCACCTGTAGCCAAGCCCCCACTGCCATTTGGCATGCCACGTCATCCGCGTGTCATGCCACATCACCACACAGCCCCTGAGTGCCACTTGGCACGCCACGTCAGATGCCACCTGTCGCCTCAGTTCCGTGGGCCCCACCTGTCGGCCGCTGGGCGACGATGCCAGTGGGCCCCACCTGTCAGCGCACCGCGTCGGACTGGGCCGAGCTGGGCCGTGCACGCACGTTGGAAATGGGCCGGTTTCGTCGGTTCGGCCCAATTAGGGGTTAAATGGGTTTTTCTTTTTTCAGGAACTTCCTATTTAGCCCAAACTTCCTCGAATTGTTTAGAGAGCTCCGTAAATCCAAATTAGATGATTTTGGAGCCTAAAAATTACATTTAAATCTTAGAATTTTTCTGTATATTTAATAATTATTTTCTCTATATTGATGTTGCTATTGTATTATTTTGTTGAATTCTGATTAGACGGTGGGTGCGACTGTTGTTCGGAGTGCTGCCCGAAACCGGTGTGGGACCCGCAAAGTGCGGAATTTTTCGAAGACACGCATAGTTACATGTTCTCTTCTAGTTTTACAATATAATTTACTGTTGTTTATTTTCCGAACTATCTGCATGCATGTACATTAGGCGTGAGTACCTAGACATGTTAATAATCTATTAATATGCTTTAGCCATCTTTGCGAACCTGTTGTACTTTTCTTAGCCTATCCTTGACTAGATGTGTAGGACTGCATTTGGGATTCACTATGAATTGAGCCTTGGTGAGGTGTATGCTTCGCGATGGTATTTTGGTTAAACCTACACAACTAAAACTAGTGTAGATGATTTAGGGGAGACCCGGCAGAGATGCTTCCGGGATTGCGGTAGGGATGAGACGGTCTCCTCTAATAAGGACCCAAGCTTATGTACTACTAGACCAACCATACCGTACAGCCACTTGTGCCTTCAGACCTAGCTTAGTACACTACGAAACCCACTAACCACTTGCTCGTAGGCTGTCCGGTTACGTTTCGTCACTATTGTCCTAGGGGGAGGCTTGCAATCTTCCCTGAGGGGTAGGTGCGTTCCTGAGACCGAATGGCATAATTGGGGAACGACCCATGGGTGGTGTCCAGAAGTAATAGGCGCCCTACCAAGGCAGACACCGGCGGGGCCGGGGAAACCAAAAAAAAGGACAGGCAAAGTGGTGGGTGTAGTAGGCTGGAAAAGTCTTGTACCGTTTCTCCTAGTGGATAAGATGGGGCTTGTGGAAAAACTTGTACACACTCTGCAGAGTTAAAACTATCATGATAGCCGTGTCCACGGATATGAACGGGTTGGAAGATTTGCGCTCGTAGATTCACCTCTTTCCATAATAAACTTGACTAGAATAGGCTGGGATGGGCCTGGTGCAAGATGCACCTTCTTTTGGAAATCAAGAGCCTTTATTGATGATCATTCATTCACTAAATTAAAACTTGAACAACTAAAATATGACTAGAACTAGGATTTGGGTAAAATAACCCAAACCCCTTACTTGACCGTGCACTCATATTTAAGGATTGCTTGCTGGGTAGTCGCGTACTTATTAAATTTCTCGCAGACATTTTTATTTAGATTACGGTCAGGACCAAGAAGGCCCTGACGAGGGAGCGCAAGGCTAGTTAAGGTGTTCGGGTCGACACTTAGAATTCATCATAGTTATTTAATTTGAATACTCTGATGTTTTTCTGCTTAATATTTAATTCCGCATGGACTATTCAACTGGTATGCCAGTTTTTTTATAATAAAAATGCTACTGTTTACTCGTATTTCACTTTAATTAAATATACTGTGATGATTCCACCATATTGTCCATCACGAGATACTAAGCTGGGATTAGTATCGTCTCGTGGTGCTGGATTCCTATTACAAGTACTGGGGTCACGACACCAGCGCCACGGGCGTGCGTGTAAATAGCGGCGGAGCCGTAGCCGGGTCACACTGGGGCTCCAGCCCCGGTCGTGGGCCATAAACAAAACCAGCATATGTGTATTAGGATAAGTTAATTACAGCAGCTCTAGCCTCTAGTAATTAGACCATTGGGCCCCCTAAGGACACACCGTGCTCAATTATTCAATTTGCCAAAGGCCGAAAAGGCAAAAGCCCAATGAAGGCACCGCCACGAACTGAAAGGACATGCATTTCACTTTAGTTTCCCTTTAATATGTTATTGAAATTTAATTAACGAAACTATTAGATGCCTACTTGTTTGTGTTTGCAATTATTTTGCTATAGTTTTTTTTTTTCAGTCCCCCTCCTTTGGATTTTCTTGCTCCGCCGCTGCGTGTAAACCTCGCTAGTAATAATAACATATTCACACTATAAAACACTTGATAAATAAAACAGATGTGTAATTATGTATCCTAGCTACTTTCTCAGCGAATGGTATATAGCATTATAGCCTCGTAGTACCATCTTCTTTTACTTTGCTAGAAAGTTTGGTAAAATATAAAATATGTTCACATCTGCAAACAGTATGAGACAAGTGTATCTTAATCAATCCTTTTTAGCAATAAATGCATCTTAGAATTTATCTATAATATATAACGAGCGAGGTGGCCCGCGCGTTTGCGCGGCTAGATTTGTTTTGGTATATAGTGTTTATCTCTAACTCATAATCTATCTCTAACATATCAGATCGGATTTAGAGTCTATCTCTAATATATTATATCAACTTTAGTGTTTAATATGAATTTCTAATATTTTATTTTAATCTAAGCCGCATAGATATTTTTTTCTTTGATTAATCTATCCCATTATAATTTGGTCCCACAGTTGATTGAACAAATAAAATAAGCCATTATATCATCTTTAGTATTTAATCCGAATTTTTAATATTCTTCTTTTAATCTAAGCCGTTATAATCCGGCCCCACAAAATCAACGGCATAGATCTTTTATTTTTTTTCTTGATTTATGTGAGAATTTCTTTGATTGATCTTGGCCGTTAAAATTTGGTCCCACCATTGATCGAACGGCTGAAATACTCTAGGTGATGTGGACGAACGTGGTGGCTTCTTTTTCCCCTCCTTTATATATATAAACGAGCAAGGTGGCCCACGCGTTTGCGCGGCTAGATTTATGTTGACATATAGAGTTTATCTTTAATTCATAATCTTTTTTAGGCTAATCTCCAACTCATAATCTATCTCTAATATATCAGATCAAATTTAAAGTTTATTTCTAATATATTAGATCAGGTTTAGTAGTTATCTTTTTAATCTTTTCAATATTAACCGTTAGATTTACATAATTAATAATATCCATATTCAACTATGTAGATTTTTTCTTTTTCATACGATTAACGCGAGAATTTCTACTATTTTCGATTAACGTGGGAATTTCTAAAATTTTAGAATTAATGTGGTGGCTCCGTTTAACTCTACTTTATATAGACAGTAGATAGATAATAGATCGGAATTACTTTCTTTCGAACGTCCGAAACGCGATGGATTGGACGCCGATCGAGCTTTCCTCTTTTTTATGGAGTTACTGCACCACATACATGGGTGGATCCCATGTCTGTTTTCTCATGCTCCTTTCTCTCAATATCTTTGCAGTTTGCACCATTTGCCTGCTACGCCGAGTGCTTCGCTTCAGTACAGCCATTGTGTGCTTTGCGGGCTGCTAGGCGCCGACCAAGCCGCCCCAGGCCACCGGCGTCGCATCTCACCGGTTGCCAACCTATGCCACTGCTAACCGAAGTATCCTCTCTCTCTCTCCCCAACAAGCTGGTGGCCGGATCTAGCAGGCACGATGTGAGCTCGCTTAATTTGAAAATTAAAAAAGAAGATGAAGAGTATGTGTGTCATGATTTTGTCTTTAAAACATCACGTTTGTATGTATGGAACATTGGAGTTAGCTTGTCGAAACATTGCTTTTGTTCTTGCGGACCATCTAGCCACCATAGAACATGATGATTTCATTGATTATTTTGCATGTTCCAATGTTATTCCAACATTATAAATTTAAGCGGAAAATATTGTCATTTCATGGCATCCAAATATGTCAACAAACAAGAAAAAAGAGCTCCTCGAATAATGGCCGACCTCTAGAGTTAGCTCGACATAGCAACGCATAGCAACCCAGTCTTACAAAATTACTGGAATCGAAAGCTTAAATAGGGTCCATGTATCTTTTGTAGCCAAACATTGAATGAAGAGATGGAGTAAAGTTTCTTAAGTATTGAAGCGGCAAAGATAGCAAGCTACACACCCATTCCAAATACCCTTTTGGTGGAGAAGGCTCTTAGTGTTCAACCACAAAAAGATTTTTTGTTTGAGTTGATTGATGTTCTTCCGAACAATGTTGTAAGCATTAAAAGGCAAGTTATTGGATATGACATTTTTGTAAAACTTTTGGATGAATATTTGTTATTACTTCAAATATAGCTTTAAGAGTCTCCATACTGTTCAAATGTCAGTCCGTCGAATAGCGCGCAAAAGGTATGTAGTTCTTGTATACCTCGGTTGCTCCATGCCATTTGCAAAAACAAACCTGTTGGTTATAACCGCTGAAAGAAAAGGTGTATGCTTGATTTTTTTTGCAGTTGCGTGCAAAAAATACCATAGAAATTTGCTCAGCTATGGGTGCACTGTGCTATGGGTTCTCCAAAATTTAATTTCTTCGCCATCGCCCATAGCATAAGAACAAATTTGCTAGACATTTAGGCATGAGTTTTAGGATGTCACACCACCAAAAGCCTCCCTTTGAAACAACAACCTGAGGGAGTGAGTTGGGGTAAAAAACTTGCCAGGTCCAATTCACCCATGGAATGTAAAAATGGTGAAAGAGTTTGTGCAAGAACTTAATAAGCAAATCATTATTTTGTGTATCTAGGTTAATAATGTCTAACCCTCCTTGCATTTTACACTTGCAAACATTCTTCCAAGCAACAAGATTGTCACTAGGCTTATGAGACCATTTACTGTGCCACAAGAAGTTGTGTCGACGCTTGTCAATCGTTAACAACGTTCTTTGACAGCTTAAGAAAGCAGATGGTGAAAGTTGGAATGGAGATAGAGCTGCTTGACAAGCATCGGTCTGCCCGCAAAATGCAAATAGCGAGCTTGGAACCCACTAATATCTTTTCTATGTGGATCAAGAGGGGCACAAAACTATCTCTTCACGAGCGATGAGTAGATAGAGATAGTCCCAAATATTGGATAGGGAATGCTCCAACCTTGCAACCAAGGATACATGCTATATGAGAAGTTGATTTGCTATTTGTAAAAATAGGAACAATTACTATTTTTTGTGATTGACTTGCAAACATTAGAACTCCCCGAAGGTATGCAATATAGACTTTAGAAACACCGCATACTAGAAAATTGGAAAGTCTGGACCCCGTGACATCAACATAGGGGGTGCAGAAGACCTTTTGAATGAGCATTATTGACAATGTCTTGAAGGATGTCCGTTGTGATGGAAAAGAGTAGTGGAGATAGAGGATCCCCCTGACAAACTACTCTCTTGCATATTATGTGATTGCCTGGAATACCATTAAATAAGACTAATGTGCTGGCTAAAGTTAGAATGAATTGTACCCAAGAAATCCATCTAGGACAAAAACCCCTTTTCCCCAAAGAACCTCAAGGATGGCGTCACGATAAATCATGTTAAAGGCCTTTGAGAAATCCAATTTGATTAGGATCACATCTCATGAATGAGAGGAATAATGAGCAATAAGTTGTGCGACCATAGCCAATTGAGTCCCATCTTCGATTCTGTCAAGTAGATTTCAAATATAACATTGAAAACCAAAATGATAAGCTAGGGTCATATGGTTCTTACCATACCTCGAACAAGGTGGCCGATGCTCCATCAGCCAAGGTGGGTTACACAAATTTCGGTATTAGCGTTTTAGTTACCCTTGTTTTTTTGTCATCTCTATCCATTCTGGCGAGGCTCTCATTTCACAAAGCTCCGTCAATGCCTCTGGATACTTATCCATCCAATTAGAGCGTCCAGGTAAGTACTCTTTAGCCTCGACATACTCTTTGAGAGTGTGGTTTCTATCCATTTTCTGCCCAGCCCTCTTGAAGTGTTTCACAATTGCATCATGGAGGGCTCCCTGATGGCGTCCCTGAATGTCTTGCCACCATTGTGTTGAGCACGGGTCTCGTAAAATGATAGTCATCTGCGAGACGCATCGCCACCAAGGTGATACCTAGCATGAAATGAAATGCAGTCAGATAAAGTTACTGTGTAAAGTGAACGAGAAGATTAAACAGAAGTGATAATTACATTTCAAATTTATTCAAAAATCATTGATGCATCAATCCGCAACAATTATTCCGTTGTCGTCTTCCACAAGTGAGTAGTCGCTCTTGCTGCAGACTGGTCATCATGCACTACCCTCCCATCCCAAGAACTTGGCCTGGTTCTTGCTTACCTTTATTAACACAAACCAAATCCATGTACAAAAGTCATAAAAACGACTTAGTGGGACCTTTTGGAATTAAAAACCATCCATATATAAAAAAAGCTCTAGAACATACATTTGCCCGCCGCAAACAATGATCTCAATTTTGTCAGCTTTATTAGTAGGAGCTTTTGGTATTTTTCTTTCACCCCTTATCCTTTGTGGCACCGCCAAGTTCAAGGGTCCAACATTGGGCCCCTGACCCCACTCTTCACACCCCCCCCATCCCCTTCTTATAGTAGTTGGCCACTCCCACTCAGAAGCGGCCACCTCTCCCCCTCCTCTGACTCGTATAAGGGTGGACTAGTATCTCTCATAGGTTTTGTCTTAGTCCTTTACAAAAAACTTTTCTAGTTAACTTTTTAGCATCTTTAGCCAACTTTTTGTACCTCTAGTCATTCTGCAATAGTTGTATTCAAAGTTATTACGTAGGACGAAAATGATGGAATTAATTGATGACGAAAATTAAATGGTGCTGAAAATATACAACATGTGAAATTAAATGATGAACTGTGCAATGATGAATTATATAGTGCATATAAAATGTACGCCTAAAAATCTTTTTCTCCTGCTCCTCCTGCTCCTCCTATTCTTCTTCTCCTCCTTCTCCTCCTCCTCCTCCTTATTTATGAGATGGGTACACGACGCCTACCAAATTATCAAGCCCATCACTATATCCACTTGTAGCTCTTCTAGTTAATAGTTTTCTCAGAACGATTGAACATCTAGGTGAGTCTTGTAGTCATCATCCGTGAAGTCGAACAATCTACCAGACGAAAAACATTTATGGACAATCCAATAATTATTGGACTTTGGGACTTTGGGTGGGCATATGACAGATAGAACACCAGCTTGGCTTGTTCGAGAATAATGAAAACTTTAGACCTTTCATACAGCTTCATATGATTGATCTCAACTAGACCTAGTTCTAGAGTCCGTCACACCCCACGGAATGGATAGAACCATCTGCAACGAAAGAGAACGAATGTTAGATCATTGTTGGCTTCGAATGAAATTTCTACCATCTCCTCGATAATCCTTGGCGTCTCACTAGCAGTGATGCCTTCTTGATTAAAAAAACTGCCTACCACCTGCAATTTATCGATGGAACAACTTCTCCGATCATATCTATCATCTAGAAACTTTGGATGCCATCCAAATGCAAATTCTTTGCCTAGCACTTGTTTCAAAAGAGTGCTCATAGCCGATGCACTTCTTCGCCAGCGGCTTCTAAATTGTTACTTGTGCCTATGGTGCAACCAAAATTTGGAGACTACGTGTCACCTATTGTTGGTCTGTCATTCCAGTTGTTTCTTGTGCGAAATGGTCCAATTACCCCATGATTAGCCCCGCAACTTGGACTCACAGCGACAATATCCCAAATTAGTGGGTTGACGCTAGCTCCAGAGTAGGCTCTATGATCCTAGGGTCATCTGGAATATGTGGTTGGAGCATAACAACAGGGTCTTCTGTCAAGTTGGGCGTCATGTTTTTGTCTTGCTCCATGCCATCTTGATGACTTCCGTTTCTAGGAACAGACGATGCTTCTCTTGGCTCTATGTAATATGTCTTTGTATTTATTTCGGTTGTTGGTGTCCTTGGTTACCAATATTGTAACGAACTTTCCTCTTAATTTTAAATAGATCGCATTGGTTTTTATGTCTTTTATTTAAAAAATTTATCCTAAACTTTTAAACCTGTTGCTTCAAACCAAAATCGAGCTCGGAAAGTGCCTGTACAGCTAGCAAAACTCGCGTGTGTACATGTGAGAGAGATCGGAGGGGGCAGCTGCATGCTACTTCCCCAAGAATATCTCCATCTTGGTGAGAAGAGAGGAACCGGAGCAGCGGAGCTCAAGTGAGTCAAGTGCTCAACAAATGGAAGTCGGATAGGGACTGAGACGAGGGGCCGGGAACACGGCGACTGTATCAGTATAACCCGTAACTTCCTTCCACAGTCCCAAGTAGGTGCCTGCCTGCTAATGCTGATAGACGAAACAACTCACCACAAGAAAATTCGCCCCAGAGAAACGTCCCGGTCCCGGTACACCTGAGAAGCGAACAGCAAGGGAAAGAACATGCCCATATGCATGCATGGGGTGTGCCATCTGCCATGCTGTAGTAGTATCTATCCGAGGCTTGAGTGTTCCTTTCCCTTGCAGCTGAGCTGCGGTCTTGTTGCTGCAGCAGCAGTAGAGCACAGGCATAGCGCTTCCTCTTTACGCTGAATTGACGCGAGAACAAAGCTAGCCCACCAGACACGCGCGCACACCATCATTCACATTCAGCTGCTTCTTCTCTTCTTCCTCCCCCAAATATCTTAGCTAGATTCCTTCCTAGGGTTTCTTGAACTCATCCTCTTCTTGACCTCCCAAGTCTAGCGACTTGATATTATGGAGAGCTTCGTCGCGAGCCTTGGAGGAGGGAGCGGCTGCGATGGCTCAAAGGCCTCCTTCCTGCAGCTCCCGCCGCCGGACGCGCGCCTCGGCTCGCCGTCGCCGGTGGGGCCGTTGCACCAGTACAACTTGCTGGCCGGCTCGTCGGCGGCGGCGCAGCAACAGCATAGCCAACTGAAGGAGGCGGCGGCGGTGGTGCATGGTCACCTGAAGGACGGTGGCGGAGCAGTAGTGCAGGGGGCGATCTCGCCGGCGGCGGCGGATGGCTCCGAGACCGTCAAGGCCAAGATCGTGTCGCACCCCCAGTACTCGGCTCTAGTCACCGCCTACCTAGACTGCCAAAAGGTGGGGCGATCCGTGCGCTAGGAGCTGAGTGGCCATGTATGCTATCAATGTGCTGGCTGCTGAACGATCTGCTTTTGCTAGGTCGGCGCGCCGCCGGACGTGCTTGACGGCCTCTCGGAGGTGGAGGCGAAGCTGGAGTCGTCGGCGCCGGCGCAAGGCGGCCGGCGGGAGCACGACCCGGAGCTCGACCAGTTCATGGTTCGGCATAATCTCGATGCATCAATCCTCTCTCTCTTTCTCTCACGATGCATGCGATGTACTTGTCCGTGCCGCCGTCTCGTCCTGACTGACGCGTCGTCTTGCCTGGCCGCTGCAGGAGGCGTACTGCAACATGCTGATGAAGTACCGAGACGAGCTCGCGCGACCGATCCAGGAAGCGACGGAGTTCTTCAAGAGGGTGGAGGCGGAGCTCGATTCGATCACAGGTAAAAATAGAATATTATTTATTCATTTTTCCTTTATATCCACGAGATTTAGGCCCTCTTTTGATTCATGGTTTTAGTTTAGTTTAGTTTCTGTTTGTAAATTTTATTATCTTTATACAGAACGTTCATTATATAATATTTTAAAGCTTTTAAAGCTTTTGTAGGATTTTTAAAATAATCTTAAAAATATTGATTATTTTTTCTAGCCTTTTTATTTTTAAAAAAGATTCTTAACTTTTTTAACTGCGATCAAAATTAAACTAAAATCACCGATCAAAGAGGTTGTACTTGTACCTTGCCGCATTGGGAAATGCTTTCGGTTCGTCCGATGGAAGCGAGCAGATCTTTTTTCCTCTTTGGATCCACGGTGGTTGCCACAGTTAAATCCGGTGCCTAGTTTATTCTGGGTGGGACTGGATTGGGAGGGATAAGGCTTGCATGCATTACACCGACCACTTATTTAATAATTGGAGTTTAGCTGCTTAATGGAGCAGGAGTACACATGACACATCAGTGGCATAGTAAGCTTCACGAGGCCACAGTGAGCTCCAGGTCGCATGCTTCTCCAGTTCTCCGCCTCTCGTTTATGATCTCTGGCTCGCATTGTATATGCAAGATTGGAGATTTGGATCAGGCTCCCCTGCTTAGTTAATCATGACATTAATTCTGGAGCACAATGCCTCTTGAAGCTTTCATGGCCGGTTCGTCTTTTTTAGTACAAATATATATTCATGGCCGGACTAGTGATGAACTGCCTAAGTAGAGTGTAATGCATGCCTAGATCGATCTGTCTTGAGTCCTCCTCAGTCCTCACCGTCTATCTCTTACTACTTCACTGTTTCTTACTTTAATTAGTGCAGTATTCGTTTTTCATCATTTCTCTCTCTCGCGCGCGCCTTTTAGCCACGTGTAGGCGTGTGTAGCCAGCCAGAGAGGAATTAATAGCTCCAGGATGTTAATTTAGTGTTCTGGCTGAAGGTAGCTCGGTGATCAATGCTACCAAATACTTTGGGCCGTTTTATTCAGTGGCATAGTGATGAATTAAACTGACATTAGTAGCTCGCTGTTTCATCACACGTGTGGCGGTGGACGAGCGGTGGACCTGTTGTCATTGTGCGACTCACCGTCTCCGCGAGTGTTAAACGTCCTCAAATTAGTTGTTTCGCTGTAGCAGATTGATGGGCACTGTTACTCCACTGTGCACTGTGTCTATTGGTCTAGTTGAGTGAGGTATAAAGGATCCAGCCACAAGACACCGATTCATGCGTTGTTTCTACGGCAAAAAAAAAACATGTATTGTAGCTGTTGTTTCTTGATGTGTTGATTGATATTTGCTAGAGTTTAATGACAATCTGAAAAATTCGATGTTCATTTCGTACTCTAATACATGCATGGGAACAGCATGGAGATCATCCTACTTTTCAAAATAAAATCATTTTTGTTCGTACACTGTGCATGCATGCATGACAGTGCATCGGAAGAGAATCTAGTTCCTTAACTAATAGTCTGGCGTGAAGTTGTCTCCTTGTACAAATAGTTCCTGAGTGCATTTTATTTTGCACATAAATAAAAAATTACTTTCGTTGGATGTTATCATTGAATAATGCCCATAATGTCCCACACATATATATGAGACATCGCACTCTCTTCACGTCAGCTCAAAGTAACGAGGGTATGCATGTGTAAAATGGCTGCCCTACCGTGGCCGCCCTACCGTGGCTGGATACTACAACAGCAAGGTCGACGTTGAAATAAAATATAAAAAAATATAAAGATTGTATAGAGAAAAATATGGTGACGATTGAGTAGTATTGGAAGAGGATCAAAATAGAGCCAGCATTGTGCATGCATGCATGCATGATCAATCAGGCTAAATATGCGATACGAATTGGCCCTCACCGCTGTAAGGTTCTGTTCAAGGTAATTAATTTCATCTGTTATTTGAATTGTACTCACCATGGCAATACTCTTCTATAACTGTGTTAAAAAGGGTTTCTACTCAATTGAAAAAATAAGTCACTCTGATTTCCCATTATATATGAACTACTTCATAATAATATACGACACACACACATAGGGATATACGTACCTAGAGCGTTTAATATTAGAATGAACATGGTGTCACATGCGTTTGCACGGTAATATTCGTCTCAATCCTTTAATTTGACATGAACCCTTATTTTTATTATTTTCTATTTCATGAGTTTATTACAATCAAGCTATATGCTTACATTCTCTTCAATACTTGTGTCATGCATGTGTTAGCATCGTTACTAACTTCAGGCTTTAATTACTATTGTTTATTCTAGCCACTTTGCAAAAATGCATTCAAATTCTAGAAATAAATTAGCATGCCCATCTCTAGTTAATATATTTGTTGTCTATTTAATTTGCAGGCTATTACACAGTTGAATATATTTTGGATTTTGGCTACATGAGAGTGTGCTGTCTACAAATTTCACGTATTAATTTGAATGGAAATAATACATGCACTTAGAGCATAAAAATCTTCACACCTAAAAAAATAAAACAAAATACATCAGTGGAATGAAATATACACTTACTGACAAATTTAGTCATAAAACTGAATGGAATCAAAAGAAAAATAGAAATATAGCTATATTAATTATTATCTATAATATCCTAGGAACTAATGGATTAACTGTACAGTGCATTGCTAGATTGTCAATCTATATATTTTACTTTATGTTGAGTTCTGAGGTGTCTTGCGTACAGTAAATTGATTAAAGTATATTTAAATAACTGCACATTAATTATTTGATATCCTAAAGTCGTACATTATGTCCTGCATTAATTTTGGACATATAACTAGCTTTTATAGGGTTATTACTCTCTCATTAACATGGTCTTAAAAATACACCTTTTACTGCTAATACATGTACTCCCTTCAGTTCAATAATACTTATCGTTTTAATTAGTTTTGTTAAGTCAAAGTTTTAAAACTTTATCTATAAAAATATTTTAAACTATTTCAATTGTGTACATAAAAACCATACATAAAAATTCATCTTGAAAAATACTTTCGTAATATCATAGTTTCATGAATTTTGTAAATAACACTTATTGGTAATTGATGGTCAAAGTTGCATTTCGAAGACCCAAAACGACAAGTATTATGGAGTTGGAGGGATTATACAACAATCCATTTATGAAGCACATTAAACTTAATACAACAATGAAATACTCTCTGAGATGAATCTATACATGAAATTTTTATGCACCCAATCTAAATAGTTTAAAAGATTTGTAGTCAAAAGGTTTGACTTCCGCACTCCAAACAATAGATATTTGTGACTAGACGAGGTATAATATAACAAATGCCTTTTATTTTATTTGAGAGAAAAACGAACTGGACCACTTCAGCAAACCGGCAGGAGCACTGCTATATTCCATGAAAGAGGAGTAGAATTGTATGTATTTACATTTGCCTTTTTAGCTTTAGCGATTAATTTATCCACGCATCCAAAAGGATCATGATAAAAAGATATTCTATTAGACTAGCCGTTTATAAGGAATAGGAAATATTTTCAGATGAATAGAATGGATGCTTTTCTTTTTGGAACAACATAGCACAATAATTTCCTTCAGGTGTTGTGCTTGTTTTACTATTTCAGTCTGTGGTTCTTATATATGTAATGAATCACTACAAGAGTTAGGCATTTATTGCCTGGCTGATAATTATATATATGAGGTCGTCTAAAGCACAATCGTCTGAAAATAAAATAAGTGACAATCAATTTATAATAGAATTACACTATAACTATACTAAAGTTTTACATTATTAACAAGTGCAATTTTAGTCTAACCACTTTGTAATTTTATATTGGCTGAAACATGAAGGCATACAATATAGGAAGAGAAAAGTATGTGAGCACGTATATTTAGCAAATTTATATAGTAACAAAGTAAATAAAAAATAGAGAAATTGATAAAAAGCAATTTCATACTAAATTTTATATCTTGATATGTAATGCATGTAATTTTAGTGTTACTAGAGTGCGACTTTAAAGTGATCGATAGTTAAAAAATTTCATGCGTCTAAGCATTATTAGCAAATATGTAACTCTATTTAAGCAGGGGCGGACGTAGCTAAAAATATTAGGAGGGGTTGACAACAAAGGGAGAAAATTTTTCGTACCGAAGCCCCTTCTTCCCTTTTATTTTACACTAAAAATATAGGTGGGGTCTAAAGTAAAGCTCCACTGTCATAGACAGCGCAGGTGGAGCTAAAGCCCCACCTAACCCACCGCTGGATTTACCTCTATATTTAAGAAATGTTCTCTCTCCGTCGTTGCCTTTTAAAGGACAAGTTAGAGCACAAAAGGTCAGAGCATCGTCAGCACTATCCCTATATTTTGTTCTCTATATCCTTTTCCTAAATCACTATTTGTTTCCTATATTTTTATCATCTTCAGTAGAGTCTCTATTCTCGAAAAGATATAAAAATCCTCTATAGAGACTCTGAAGGGAGTCTCTAAATTTAGAGATTGAGATAGAGACTCTGTTGGATCGTTATAGAGACTGAGATTATCTGCAATAGTGTTTTAGAAAACCTTTTACGGAACCTCCTGGCCGTGCTCTCAGAAGGAGAACTGTTTACACTGGCACAAGCGGTCAAGAACACGCCCAAGTATATATGGGCTGTATGGCACATAGCATTTCTTTAACCGATGCACACAGCATTTTGAAAAGGTTGCGAATAACTCTGTAAATTTCCTTAAATTAGGATGGTCTGGCAAGATGTGTTCAGCTTTTTTAGATAATTAATGGATCACGATTGTTCCGGTTTCTAGCTAGATGCATGTTTCCCTATATAGATCAAATGAATGTTCTTTCGAAACTAAACATGGTATCGTAGATGCTGCCACTATAGAAAAACTGTCTTCGTCAGTGTTCCAAGGCTCCTGGCTGCTTGGTAGCACTGTGTCTACATTAGTACCATTGTACGCGCGAGTTGTATCAAGATCCACTGTTGCTTCCTATAGCTAGTAGCTACATCCTACCTATCTAAACCGTTACGATTAATACGACGGTGCGAGGTCGTTGTGCATCTAATCCACAGAACACTGGAACAGTAACACTGTATATTGCCAGCCTTAACCAACCTTTAATCAACTGTCATCTGCAGATAGTAATTGTGAAGGTGCCGACTCATCCGAGGATGACCAGGATACGAGCTGTCCTGAGGAGATCGACCCCTGCGCCGAGGACAAGGAGCTCAAGCACCAGCTTCTGAGGAAGTACGGCGGCTACCTGGGCAGCCTCCGGCAAGAGTTCTCCAAGAGGAAGAAGAAAGGGAAGCTCCCCAAGGTGGCCAGGCAGAAGCTGCTGCACTGGTGGGACCTGCACTACAAGTGGCCGTATCCCTCTGTACGTATGACACCATGATCGATCGCGATCGAGCTAGCTCATTCCCGTCAAGCTCCACCGTGCTATACATATGTAGCGGCTAGCTACGCGCATGGCACCATTAGTTCTTGCTGATGCTGGGTGTGCAGGAGACAGAGAAGATGGCGCTGGCGGATTCGACGGGGCTGGACCAGAAGCAGATCAACAACTGGTTCATCAACCAGAGGAAGCGACACTGGAAGCCGGCGCCGGAGGAGATCCCCTTCGCCACGATGGACGGGGCCTTCCATGTCCCGGCGGGTGGCGTGCCGCTGTACTTGGACAGGGCGCCGTTCATGGTGGATGGCACGTACCAGCTGGGGTCGTGACCCGCTCCGGCGAACAGGGGAAACTCCGCCGTGACAAACAGCACGCCGTTCGTCCGGATCTGGTCAGCACTGATGATTGACGACGACCACTGATGATATATGCCTCGGGTAAATAACTAAATTGCATATGTTTGTTTCGGTTTGATTGTACTCTAGCCAATGCAATTGCTCAGCGATTTGCCAAGTGAGTAGCTAGATAGATAGATATGTTCCCAGATCAGGTGTACTGCTGCTGTTCGCCAGATAATTCAATTCAAGGGCCATGGCTTAGCTAGCTAGCTCGAGCTCCTGTGCAGTCCAGTCTAGCCCCCGTACGTAGCTCACGCGCTGCCCGTGCTGTGCTCTCCGTGCGGCCGTATGCCCCTGGCATGAAATGACGAACAGCTTCCACTAAAAAATGTGATAGGAGAGAGAAATAGAGCATCACGCGCTCGCTCACCTCGCCGGGCTCGGGGCGGGGCATGCGCACAGGCTCTTTTTGCAATTCCTTCTTCTTCCGCTTCCTTCTTCCGCTTGGCGAGGACTTCTTCCACCACGCCGTCGCGATCTGCGTAGGCAGGGCCGGGGGCCTTGAAGGCGAGCGCTTACGTACTTCCCACTGTGCTCGGGGCGCGGGAACTGTACCTGCTGGCGAGTGGCGACAACAGCGTGGGAGCTGCACCATTTACGCCCCGGGGCCGACACGGTCGACGACTCGATCGCGCGCAGGCGGACAGTTCACGGGGAGACGTATTGGCGCCGTTCATCCATCCATCCCTGCGTGCGTGCGCATGTACTGCTGGATGGCCGGTGTTCGCAGTTAGGGGCATGGGCCCCTGTGTACGCGTACTCTCTTCGTTCCAAATTATAGTTTATCGTTAACTTTTGAACACGCCTTTTGACCATTCGTTTTATTAAAAAATTAGTGTAAACATGCAAAAATATAAGTCATGTTTAAAGTATATTTAATGATAAAACAAATCACAACAAAATAAATAATATTTACATATATTTTTAAATAAGACGAATGGTCAAATAGAATATTTAAAAATAAACTACAATTTAAAACGGAGACAGTGAGCACGTACTTACTAGCTGCACACCTGAATTGTGGGTAGCAGTACTAGGCTGCGACCTGGAACTCAGGAGGGTACGCGGTCACTGGCTCACTGGTCCCTCACACGTTGCTCGTACGGACGTACGGACTCCAGTGGAGCACCCGGTTTGAACAGGAGAATTGACGTACGGAGCGGGGTTCAATTTTTCCCCCTCCGGATTCCTGTAGTGGGAGAAGATATGCTCCGTGTTTTCTCATCTGGCTATCGATCTGGAATGCTGGCTCTTGATCTGAGAGCTCATATATTTAGCGAGTGCCATATCTCCTCTGCTAAAAGCATTTTATGGCGATGGCGAGACCTCTTCAAATTTCAAATTTTCTTTTTCTTTTTTTCTCCACGTCTTCGGCCCCCTCCACAATCCTTTTATTCTTGGTGCCTTCACCGAGGGCTGAGACAGTAGATTTAACCCACTTTTTTCACGCACGAGGGAGACCCCATTTTCCATTATCCCTTGATAACACAAAACCATAATTCTGATTACAAGATGATATAAGAATAATAACCAGGATTCAGAAAGCAAATAATTAAAACATAGCTCAACGCCCAGACATTCCAACAGTGGCGGATCCAGGAATTCAACGATGGGGTAGCGGAATATGGTCGACGGACACCGACCTTAGCAACACAATTCAATGAAAAAAAAAACACAACGAATATAATAGTTTAAATTAAAATACATAATAATTCCATTACAACCATATCGATGTGTCAAAAATACTAACAAAGTAATAAAAAAACTAAATTTTCAATTTCACTCGACGATTCTCCATTTCTTGAAAACGTTGGATGACATCATTATTTGTAACTTGTTGGAAAAAATCACGCTCAATGAAAGTCACCAAACAATCATTTAAGTATTGATCACCCATACTATTTCGTAGGAGCTTGAACTTTTTGAGCTTTGCCTTTATTAGCATGAGCACTCCACAGAGAAACTATAGGATTGTTCCTCTTCATCGTTTAATCCCTAAACCAAACCACAAATATATGGAATATATGGAGTGGATAGGTACAAATATATCGTTTAATCCTTATAGGTCATTCAATCATTCACTTTTAAAAATATTTCTAATTTTGAAGAATTGCAATCACATATCAAATATATGGAGTGGATAGGTACTAACCGAGTAACCGCGGGGGGAGGAGGCGAGGGCCGACTGGCCGAGGGCGGAGGGCGGGCGTGGCGGCGTGGCCGGTGCCGGCGCCCGGCGAGCTGTGCTGCGCTGTGGTGCTGCCTCTAGGCTGGGCCACAGCGGGCGGCGGTGGCGTGCGCGGGGCGCTGCTGCCTGCCTGCCTGGGGGACGCCGGGACGGAGTGCCGGAGTGGCCGAGTGGGGACTGGGGCCGTGCCGCCGTGCTGCCGTGCGGGTGCCGGTCGGCCACCGGTCGCCGCCAGGGTAGGGATCTGGGGAAGGGCTAGGGGAGAGTTAGGGTTAGGGATGGTATGGAGAGAGGATTGCCGCATCGGGGATTTGGCCATTTGGAGAAGGGGAAGATGGGCTGCAGCGCTGTGCTTGCCTGCTTGGGTAGATGGGCCATTGGGCCGGCTGCTGACTGCTTGTTCTGGGATATATACCTATATGCGAATTTTTTTTCAAAAATTTTGGGGTAGCAGATGCTACCCCATGCACCACTGTGCATCCGCCCCTGCATTCCAGGGTAGAGCCCAAAACATTTCTTCGCTCACACCTAGGATGACATTAACTGCCGGTCTTCAGTTTAACTCGTCGGATCCCTTTTTGCATAATGGAATTGTTGTCTCCATCCGCTGCATCGTCAGAACAACCCCAATAGTGTTTTACAGGATGGTATACAGGGACTGTTGGGGATGATCTCCGAATTTTCACCACTTATCATCAGCAGGTCTTGTCGAGTCCTTCCACGATCCATGAAATCTACCATTACTTGAGCCAAAATCTTCGCCCCTGCAAGTAGAATTTTATGCCTTCTGGTGAGTGCATTCATGCCCAATATGTCACCATCGAACAAGCAAGATGAAGTATAACCAAAGTATATTTAAAACATTTGTCTTTCAAAACACCAGCAATTTCTCTTAATCCAAAACTGATCAGTGACCACAATATAGCAGTAATGCACACCCTTGTCATATCAATTGGGATCCTCTGCCATAACTTACGACCACTATAGGTGGGCCCTAGACCAACCGAGCAGTGGATGATAGCTATACGACAGGGGATCCCGGTGGTCATCATATTCCCACCCTTTGACCAAATTTTGTCAAACCAATTGAACACTTGAGAAAAACTAGTAGGATGATGATGAGTTTGAAAACACAAAGCCACAATATCCCAAACCACTTTATTAATGGGGTAGAGAAAAAATAAATGATTTGTCGTTTCGATGTCTTCACAAAAGAAACAAGTTTGATTACCTAACTGGTTTCTTTTTCTAAGGTTTTCTAGTTAAGATCACATTGAGGTGTATGTTTAGCAGAAAAATTTTGTGTTTCAAAGGAGTTTTACAAAGTCAGATTTCATATTAATTCTAGTCACTCTTACATTTTCTCCCTCAATCTTATAATACAAAGAAGAGACTAAAAATTTCCTTTTTTTCTCAAATTTCCACATACATCTATCTTTCTCATTATTGTCAATCAGTTCCATCCATTTGCTCACCCAATAGTTCTATTTATTTCCTCCATGTGTTGGTCGTCTTTGGATTGTGCTTGAGATGCATGCCATCTCTTCTTTCTCTCTGTCCTAGCAGCTTTGCAAAATAGCCCCTCAACTTAATCAAATTACAGCTCGAGGTCTTTCATCTTTCTCTCCCCTCCCTCTTCACAGTGGCTCACTCTGAAACTCACGTCCCGACTCGCGACCACCACCACGTGATCTCACCTTGGCTCGTTGTATCAACAATGAGCCACATCCAGCTCGTCAAAACCCCTAGAACCCCTCATCGCCGCGCTACCAAAAAACTTATCGAAAACCCCAATACCTCGTCGAGAAACTCCAAAATGATGAAACATGGATAAAAACGTCGTCGATGAGGGAAACCTCAACAGAAAAGTCATTGGGGTCTTTGTTACCGACGCCAACAATAGAAGCTCGTGGTTTATGAGGTTTCCTGTGAGGTTTTCTATATCCAGCAGGTTTTCCAGCAAGGTTTTCATCTGGGTTTCATCCCCGGTGTTGTTTCCGTCCATGTTTTGGGGTTTTGGAGTTTTTCGGCGAGGTTTTGAGTTTCTGAAGAGATATTCTATGCCAACGAGGGATTTTGGTGACATGACACAAACTTGTCTCAACAAGCCATGGCATCTTATGACTCGGGGAACAACATAGAAATGAGGGTGACGAGAGAGAAATAGGACCATGCTACATAATTTAACTAAACCTAGGGGCTCTTTTGCATAATATGGTAGAGTGAAAAGTGGGCATACGAATGATCTGTCCACGAAATGCATGTTGAAGTATAATCCATCAGTAGTCCAGTTGGCCCCAAATAATAATCAAAATGTTTAAATATTTATATTTTCTAATTTTTTAAGAAATAAATAAAATTTCTTTTATTAAAATAAATAAATAGGAGTATGTCACCGTTCCATTAGGTGGGATATAAATCCCGCCCATTCAACTGGGGAGATTTTCAATTTTCGCCAAACGGGCATGCGGAATGGGCATGTGGGCAACCGAAGGCTATACGAAGACAAAACCCATTATTTGATTAAATCCTGCCAAACTAAATGACGAGATTTTTCTAACAAGCGAAGTGTCTAGAGAAAGCCGAGAAACGCTTCAAAAAATTACAAAAAAAATACAAAGACAACGAATCATCATAGCAAAAGGAAAAGAACGTCTCGGACTAACATTGAGGCAAGAACAACAAATATTTCAGATGACCCTAAAATATGCCAAATTGCAAGAGAAAGAGAGCGTCAAAAGCCTTCTAATGCTCATATGCATGGGGATTGAAAGGAGAAGTTGTGCCTGCAATTCTACAAGATCCCATTGGTAGTCACACATTTGCACCATCTTATGCATCGGCTCTGTGTTGCGTTGGTACATGTAGCTTTGCGATCTCTCACCGTCCAAATTTAAATATCTTACCAAATGGCAAGTTTTGTCTCCATATAACTCCTGGGTTATCTGCATCTAGTGCGAAGGATGACGGACCCATCATGCACACTGCCTGGATGGCTTTTTCGAAGAGCGCATATATTGCGTGTATCCAACATGCTGAGAGCGTAGTGGAAGGCTGGAGGAAGAAGTTCACTTTACCGCCTTCAACTATTGCAAAAGTTTGGTTGTGCCCACTCAACTCTAAAACCGGGCATCTAACCTCTCTCAACTATTAAAACCGGTCAAATTACCCCGTTCAATTGATAATTGATAGTAATTTGACTGAAATTGATAGTTGAGAGAGGTTGGATGTCCGGTTTTAGAGTTGAATAGATAAAATCGAACTTTTGTGATAGTTGAAGGTGGTAAAGCAAACTTTTTCCGAAGATGTAAGTGGAAGCAGCCGATGGGCGGAGCCAGTGAGCCACTCCGGCCTGCTACAGGCCTGGCTCAAAGAACGGAAAGCGGCCAGGTAAACCAACTGGGCTCATACGCATGGTCGCGTAATTGGGCAGGCCTATGGGCTGGTGGCTACGATTTCACGGCAGCCAATCTGTGCGATACAGCACGGCATCATTAAAATTTGTCAAAAATTGCCGTGGTATCACTAACAATTTGCACTCTCGTTCTTCCCCTCTCATTTGATATATTATTGAAACAATAATAATAGAAAATATAAAATTTTTAGGGGCACCAAAGAAAAACACCAAAACAATGAAAAAAGGGCACCGAGCGCTCGGCAAGAGGAGCAGCGACCAGCGAGCGACTACATGCGAGCTGTGCATTAGAGACTTTTAAAAAAGCGGTAGCAAAGTAGCAATGTGGCGTTGCATATTACTCCGTATTTCTCTAATTAACCTCAAAAGTAAAATTCATGGTCGCTCTAGCATGTTTTGCCCGATTGCATGCATTTTTAGGAAAACAAGAGTCCCGAGCATTTCTAGATTGTGTCGATTTTTAGTTTAACACAGACTCTTATTTCTAATATTTTATTTAAACTCATATAATTTTTATCTCACACGGACTCTTATCTTTACTTTTTATTTTGATTTTTATTATTATTTTATTATAGTTGATACAAACTCTTTTTTAATCTTGCATGACCCTTATTTCTATTATTTCTTATTCCAAATTACTATTTGGTTCATAAATCTCTATATCTTTTATTAAAAAATCACTATTGGTGGTGGTATGCCATTACATTGAAATTATCCATCAATGTCACCAACCATAAAAATTAATTCAATCTTATTCATTAAAACCACTTGTCGTGCCATTCATAAAGTGAATCACTTTATCCACTAAAATTTCTCACCCTGTAGATCATAACAGACACACATTGAGAACAGACTTGCACATGCCACACACATGATAAGTCATAGTTGCATGGTTCACTCGCTCGTAGTCTCGATGATGGAATTTAGATTTTCACATAACAAAATACCGTCACTCAGCTAGTGTACAATAGGTCTCTTGAACGTTGCACAATATGTGGGACACCTCGATCGTTAAATTAAAATGATAGAGGTGTCAAATCACATATTTTGACTTTTGTTGGGATTATCAGATGATAGAACTATATAGATTTTTGCATGACTTGAGCGATGGCCAATCCGAGACAATATAAGCCATCACAAGGCTTTGGATCTGGGAATAGTTGCAGATTGCAAATTTTAGAGCATGTTCATAGTAGCTTAAGCTTAAAAGAAAACTTATTTGGTTTTTTTTACTCCAATTGCGTATTATCACGAAGCCACCTCAAAAGGCTTATAAACACCATAGATGAATCAACTCAGTTTAATGAAACGTGTTGAAGAACCTTTTGAGTTCCATATTAACATTTAGCTCGGTCAGTATGAGCATGCACTTATTTTTTTTTCGCAAACGCGCGGGCCACCTCGCTCGTTTACTTTTATTCGTTATTGCTAGAATATGTGTTGACTCGCGTTTTAGACAAAACGAGCAAGGTGGTCCGCGCGTTTGCGTGGTTATATTTGTGTTAGCATACAGACTTTATCTTTAACTCATAATCTTTTTTTTTATAAAGTAATCTCCAACTCATAATCTATCTCTAATATATCATATCAGATTTAAAACTTTATCTCTAATATCTTAGATCAACTTTAGTAATTGGCTATAGAGGTTAGTTATTCATCTTTTTTATCTAATTTGGTAGATGACAATTGAACAGTTATCTGATTTGGTGGATATTGATCGCATAGTGGAGAATTTTCAAAAACAACGTGGCGCATTGTTGTGATTCCGTTTACCTCTACTTTAATAATATAATAATAACCCGTGTATATGCTAATGGATCCTTTTTTATTTAAGTAATATGTATTTGTTTACCATCCAATAAATTAAATCAATTTTGCTGGCCAGGTATGTGCTCAGTTTGATTTCCGATGTACTTGTATTGGCATCTAGCTAGGTACGTATATTGGCCATGTGTAATTCATACCGAGAATTGCATGAAGCAAACATGCATGTACATGCTGACATTGGCTTTAGTTTTCATTTTGTACGCATATCGCATGAATTAAGCATATCCAAGAAATCGCCGTACGAAGCTACAATTAGATAGATTCAAAATAATAGGTGTTATAATTTTTTTCTTTTTATCCGAATAGGCGGTGTAAATTCTTTTCTAGAATTAACGTATAATGAAAGATGGATATCCTTTTTTTTCTACGATTAACATGAGAATTTCTAGTATTTTTCGATTAACGTGGTAATTTCTAGGATTTTAGGATTAATGTGGTGGCTCCGTTTAACTCTGCTTTATATATATAGTAGAATAGATAGGTAGATAGATAGATAGATAGATAGATAGATAGAAATCGTCGTACGAAGCTACAATTAGATAATTGATATACATCGTACACTATAATTCAGATCCCAAATAATAGGTGTTATAGTTTTTCTTTTTATCCTAATAGGTGATGTAAATTCTTTTCTAGAATTAACATATAATGAACGGTGGAGATCTTTTCTTTTTTCTACGATTAACGTGAGAATTTCTAGTATTTTTTTTATTAACGTGGGAATTTCTAGGATTTTATAATTAATGTGGTGGCTCCGTTTAACTCTGCTTTATATATATAGTAGATAGATAGATAGATATGTGTTCATCGCGAGTTCAAAGGATGGTTGCTCAATAAAGGGGTAATTGGTTCCTATCTCAGCTATGTTTAATAATGCCCCCATGAGAAAAGAAGACGTTGAGACACCAGGCTTACACATTAGCCTTATCATCCGATGGCTGAACGATAGGTGCCCATGTGAGCCCACATGCCAGATCTTTTGCTCAATTGATGGACTATGCGCTAACATAGGATAAAAAAAATGTTGGGCGTGTTTGGTTCATGGCCAATGTGTGCCAATGCTTGCCATGCCAATTGTTGGTAGCTTTGATAAAATTTGGCCTTTGTTCGGATTACAACCATTGAGTGGCAAGATCCTCTGCTCCCATTGGCAACTTTTGCCATCCTAGTTCATTTTTGTGCCATTGGCTAGCCAATTCATTGGCAAGGAAATTGGTAACACCTTTAAATGGTCATGCCATTCAATGGCATGGCAAGTTGGGGTAAATTTGATGATGAACCAAACACACCCGTCATCCAACCATCGAGCAATAGGTACTAGTATAGAACTAGGTGTTGTCTGGTGTTTCCGTCCAATGGTCGACCACCTGTCACCTAAGAGCATGTACAATGGTTGAAGGCTCCGGCGGCGAGGGCGAGTGCGAGGGTGAGGGCAAGGGCGAGGCCGCAGTGGATCGTCTGGAGATGGCTTCGCTGCAACGGGCGTCGCAAAGGCATCTGCAGGCCGTCGCTAGCCCTTGGATTTGGTGCCAGCATCGTCTCTTCCTAGCGCGACGGCTCCCTCTTCTCTCTCCTCTCTCTCTCCTCCAACTCATCAATTAGCTGACATGTCACTGCTTAGAGATGTCTTAGAGACTGCTGAGGTGGACTGTTGTACATGTTCTAAGGATTAGGTGATCAGTATCCGCATGTTCATCTATAGCCCTCTTATCATGTGGTCCCTCCTCTAACTAAAAAAAAATAAATAATGATTAGAAACGTAAGCTGACACCTCTTTTTTTTTAACAATGATTAAAAATAAATATGAAAAAAATTCGCAGACTGTAGCCCCATCCCCAGCCGCCAATCGCCACCAACAGTCAAAGCCAGTCTCGCTTCGCCCAACAAGTCGGTCCGACTTGGCTGGCCGTGGCAGGTCTCGTCAAGCGTCCACAAGCGACGGCACTAGTAAATGACACAGTACAGCCCGGGAAATCCAACGCCCGGTCGCCCAGAGCACCAACGCGATGGGTCGATGACAAGCGGAGGATCGACACATCTTTCACACCCAACCCTGCCGACCATAATTTACAGCCCGTCTCCATCGATCGCGCCAGAGATGGCCCATTTCTTCACAGATGTCCGTGTCAGTGTGTAAACTAACCAAACACTAAGATCCAGGCTTGGGAAGCTTCCAATCTGGACCGAGGCATTCGATTCGCCCAACAAGTCCAAGCCAGAGAAGATGGCAAGTTGCGGTCACTGACATCGACTGGATGGCACGCACGCGAGCGTGATTTGTTCCGGAGGCGACCTTCTGTAGAATAATACGGCAAAGTTTTGAGATAATGGACTAGAAAACTTGCTGGTCAGACACCAAGCAAGCCAAACTCCAATCAGTGGCTTCCAGAATCGCGACGTGGCCGGGTTATATACAGCGACGACGCGATCGACGACGGCAACCGCGGCGCGACACGCGATTCCCTCCCTTTGGTGGAGTCGTACTCGTCGTGAGTCGCCATGAGGAGCACGCGGCTGCTGCTTCTTGCCGCCGTCCTCCTCGCTGGCTTCGGCGGCGCGGCACTCGGCGCCGGAGACGGCGGCGACGGCGACCAGTTCGTCTACTCCGGCTTCACCGGCGCGCGCCTCTTGCTGGACGATACGGCCGTCGTCACGCCGAGCGGGCTCCTCGAGCTGACCAACGGCACGGCGCAGCTCAAGGGCCACGCGTTGCACCCGTCGCCGCTGCGGCTCCGGAGGTCGCCGGGCGGCGCGGTGCGCTCCTTCTCGGCGTCCTTCGTGTTCGGCATCATCCCGCCCTATTCCGACCTGAGCGGCCACGGCATCGTCTTCTTCGTCGGGAAGGACAACTTCTCGGCCGCGCTGCCGAGCCAGTACCTGGGCCTCCTCAACAGCGCCAACAACGGCAACGCCACCAACCACATCTTCGGCGTCGAGCTCGACACCATCCAGAGCACCGAGTTCAAGGACCCTAACGACAACCACGTCGGCATCGACGTCAACAGCCTCACGTCCCTCGCCGTCCAACCCGCCGGCTACTACGACGACAAGACCGGCGATTTCAATGGCCTGACCCTCATCAGCGGCAAGGCCATGCAAGTCTGGGTGGACTACGACAGCCTCTCCACCCAAATCAACGTGTTCTTAGCTCCCCTGAAGATGGCCAAGCCCTCGAGGCCCTTGGTGTCCGCCAGGTCCAACCTCTCGGACGTGCTCGTCGACCCGGCATACGCTGGCTTCTCGTCGTCGACGGGCACGGTCAGGTCAGTCCACTACGTGCTCGGCTGGAGCTTTGCCATGGACGGCCCTGCTCCTGACATCGACATCGGCAAGCTGCCCAGCCTGCCACGGGTAGGCGCGAAGCCACGGTCCAAGGTCCTAGACATCGTCCTGCCCATATCCACGGCGGCGTTCGTCCTCGGCGTGGTCGCCGTGGTGATTCTGCTCGTCCGGAGGCGGTTCAAGTACGCCGAGCTGCGAGAGGACTGGGAGGTTGAGTTCGGGCCGCACCGGTTCTCCTACAAGGACCTGTTCCGGGCGACGGAAGGGTTCAAGAGCAAGACGCTGCTTGGCACAGGGGGGTTCGGGAGAGTGTACAAGGGGGTGCTCCCCAAGTCCAAGCTGGAGGTCGCGGTGAAGAAGGTGTCCCATGAATCGAGGCAAGGCATCAAGGAGTTCGTCGCCGAGGTCGTCAGCATCGGCCGCCTCCGGCACCGCAACCTCGTGCAGCTGCTCGGCTACTGCCGCCGGAAAGGCGAGCTCCTCCTGGTCTACGACTACATGCCCAACGGCAGCCTTGACAAGCACCTGTACGGGCACGAGGACAAGCCTACCTTGGACTGGGCTCAGAGGTTCCGGATCATAAAGGGCGTCGCGTCCGGGTTGCTGTACATCCACGAGGACTGGGAGCAGGTGGTCATCCACCGGGACATCAAGGCCAGCAACGTGCTCCTCGACAGCGAGATGAACGGCCGGCTCGGGGACTTCGGCCTCGCGAGGCTGTACGACCATGGCACCGACCCGCAGACGACGCACGTCGTCGGCACCATGGGGTACCTTGCCCCGGAGCTGGCGCGGACGGGGAAGGCGTCGCCGCTCACCGACGTGTTCGCCTTCGGCGCCTTCATGCTCGAGGTCATCTGCGGCCGTAGGCCGGTCGAGCAAGCGATGCAAGACAGCCGGCTCATGCTGGTGGACTGGGTGCTCGAGCATTGGCAGAAGGGATCGCTCGTCGAGGTAGTGGATGCGAGGCTAGGCAGCGACTTCGACGCCGACGAGGCGATCCTGGCGTTGAAGCTTGGGTTGCTGTGCTCGCATCCACTGCCCGGCGCAAGGCCGAGCATGCGCCAGGTTATGCAGTACCTCGACGGCGACATGCCGTTCCCTGAGCTCACACCGTCGAACCTGAGCTTCAGCATGCTAGCTCTGATGCAGAGCGAAGGGTTTGACTCGTTTCTTGTGTCCACGTCGCATCCATCGTCGACGATGATGAGCGTCGGCACAATAACTGGCCTCTCCGGAGGGAGATGACACGCATGTGCGTGGTGCTTTACATTGAACTGTAGAGCTTCTGTTGTGCTACGTTGTCATTTCTATCCAGAAAAACGGTTTCTTCTTTCCAAACTATCTGAAGTATTTTGCGATAGAAGCCTAGCTTGTGCCCTTTGAAGTACGTGCATCTAGTAAAATCTTACTTTGATGTTTTTGTTTTTGAAAGGAACATCTATTTCATTCCATAATTTGCTTAATTAAATATTACAACCAAGTTCTTGAGGAAAAGCAAAATTGCAAGTAAACCCTCCAAGGACCTATCTGTGAGATTACATCTCCTTCTTGACCAGGTTCTTTCGCCGACGATGAGACGCGCAACCAGCAGAACGAGCAGCACCTCCGATATCACCTCCTCCCGGACAATTCACCGAGGGCGACGGAATAGGAAGAACCAGAAAAGGCCGTTGAGGAAAATCAAAATTGTGTAAGTGTTGAACTCTGTCAAGCCCACATAAGAGGAAGGTGAAGCTGCAAAAGCACCGTTGCCACCCGCCAGGCTCCAGCGTGGACACAATTACCAGTGAAAACCCCCACCACAACAGAACCACCAACTAGCCCTTCTTTCTCCTACTAGCGACAAACCTGCAACTCGAAGGACATCGGAGGTGAGTCGACCTAGGTGTGCCTAGAGTGTAATAGGAGAAAGGAAGATGGGAATAGGAAGGAGTGGGTTGATTCTAAAAGAAAAATAGAGGGTTTGTTTGGCCAAAAAAATGACTTTGAGAGAGAGCGAGAGGTGAGCATCAATCTTATAACACATCTAATAACCGTTAGCCCGCAATGGAGCTGCACATATAAGGGTGAAAACTTTCAAATTGTTGCAATAGATGTCTGAGATGTGTCTATTACTCTCTGAAAAGAGTTTTCTTCGATTATCACCCTGCCTCCTGTGCTCCCTGCGGACCAACTATATATATGGGCATAACGGCATTCGATTTGTGATAAAAAAAAATCACGAATTTGAAATAATTGATTATTTGCCCTGAAGTTGATGTGCCTTTGATTATTTGCCCTGATGTTTGATTATTTGCCCTGATGGCCCACATGTCATAGACACACATTAGGGCAAATAATCAAAGGCACATCAACTTTGGGCAAATAATCAAAGGCACATCAACTTCGGGGCAAATAATCAAATCACCCCCACGAATTTTGTACACATGTAATTTCCAATTGCACTACCTGGGTAGTATGTTTGAGACACCTTACAGAAAAGGATCCAAGTGCAACCAGGTGATATATCAAAGTTGGACATTACCCGTTGTGCTTGCATGGTAAGTTTCCTTCAGACTTCTAGTACAATTTAATCAAGCTAAATTACAAAAAAGAGCCTTCCTTCTGGAGAGATACGACTGGTTCCAACTCTGCTAATGTTCGCATGCTGAATTGCTGAATACTACTCATAATATCCAGTCTACACAGCTATACCAGAAGTTATAAGATTCAATGGCAACTCATGCGTGTCATCTTCCTCCAGAGAGTCCACTCATTGTGCCGATGCTCATCGCACGCGATGCTGGCACAGCAACTGAGTCAAAGCCTTCATTTTGCATCAGAGCCAGCCTGCTGAAGCTTTGGTTCGGCGGTGTTACCTCGGGGAAGGGCATGTCGCCGTCGAGGTACTGCATAACCTGCCGCATGCTTGGCCTTGCATCGGGCAGTGGATGCGAGCACATCAATCCAAGCTTCAACGCCAGGATCGCCTCGCCAGCGTCGTAGTTGCCGCCGAGCCTCGCATCCACTGCCTCGATCAGCGATCCCTTCTGCCAATGCTCGAGCACCCAGTCGACCAAAATGATCAGCTGGTTGTCCTCCATGGCTTGCCTTGGCCTTCGGCCGCAGATGACTTCGAGCATGAACGCGCCAAAGGCGAACACGTCGGTGAGAGGCGACGCTCTCCCCGTTCGCATCATCTCCGGGGCAAGGTACCCCATTGTACCAGCGACGTGTGTGGTCTCCGGATCAGCGCCATGGTCGTACAATCTTGCCAGGCCGAAGTCGCCTAGCCGGCCGTTCATCTCGCCGTCGAGGAGCACGTTGCTGGCCTTGATGTCCCGGTGGATGACCACCTGCTCCCAGTCCTCGTGGATGTATAGCAAGGCTGATGCAACGCCCTTGACGATTTGGAACCTCTGTACCCAATCCAAGGTAGGCTGATCCTGGCGACCATGCAGGTATTTGTCGAGGCTGCCATTGGGCATGTAGTCGTAGACCAAGAGGAGCTCACCTTTTCGCCGACAGTAGCCGAGCAGCTGCACGAGGTTGCGGTGCCGGAGACGGCCGATGGTGACGACCTCTGCGACGAACTCCTTGATGCCTTGCCTCGATTCATGGGACACCTTCTTCACCGCAACCTCCATCTTAGATTTCGGGAGCACTCCCTTGTATACACTACCAAATCCCCCTCTGCCAAGCAGCGTCTTGTTCCTAAAACCTTTTGTCGTACGGAACAGGTCCTTGTAGGAGAATCGGTGTGGCCCGAACTCAATCTCCCAGTCTTCTCGCAGCTCGGCATGCTTCAACCTCCTCCGTACGAGCAAAATCACAACAGCAACCGCACCGATGACAAACACAACGATGAATAATGTCATCAAAACCGAACCCAAGACAATTGGTCGTCCGCTGTCTTTCGTCTTCTTTTCATATTGCAATGGCATACCGATGTCAATGGGAGGAGCAGGCCCGTCCATAGCAAAACTCCAACCGAGCACGTAGTGGCGTGACATGACGGTGCCAGCCGCCGTTGAGAAGCCGATGAATGCCGGCTCGAGAAGCACTTCAGAAAGATCAAACTTGGTTGAAACCAAGGGCTTCAAAGGCTTGGTCATATTGGGGGGAGCCAAGAACACGTTGATTTGGGTGGAAACGCTGTCGTACTCCACCCAAAGTCGCATGGGCTTGCCGCTGATGAGAGACAGGTTCTGGAATGCACCGGTCTTGTCGTCGTAGTAGCCCGCGTGGTGAACGGCGAGGGACGTGAGGCTGTTGATGTCGATGCCGACGTGGTTGTCGTCAGGATCACGGAACTCGGGGCTCTGGATGGTGTCGAGCTCGACACCGAAGATGTGGTTGGTGGCGTCGCCGTTGTTGGCAGCGTTGAGGAGGCCCATGTACTGGCTCGGCAGCGCGGCCGAGAAGTTGTTCTTCCCGACGAAGAAGACGATGCCGTGGCCGCTCAGGTCGGAGTAGGGGGGGCTGATGCCGAACACGAAGGACGATGAGAAGGAGCACACCGCGCCGCCCGGCGACCTCCGGAAGCAGAGCGGCGTCCGGTGCACTGCGTGCCCCTTGGTCTGCCCCACGCCGTTGGTCAGCTCGAGGAGCCCGCTCGGCGTGACGACAGCCATGCCGTCCAGGGAGAGGGGCGCGTCGGTGAAGCCGGAGTAGACAAACTGGTCAACATCGCAGTCGCCGAGCACCGCGACGCCGAAGCAAACGAGGAGGCCCGCACGAAAGAATCGCGTGCTGTTCATGCCAGCCTTCTTGCTGGACGTTGTGGTCATGTGGTGTGAGCAGAGCTTCAGAGCTGTGGGTGCAAGGCAAGTTAGTCCCTCTGCCCTTCAGGGCAGGCCACTATCACACTGATGTTTTGACTAGTATGTACATGCGCGACTGGTTAGGGTCGTCGCGGTCGTCCCCTCTGCGTTCAAATCACGGCACTATCCCATCTGTAAGTGATTGCAATTCGTTTTATTGTAGAAATGGCACGTGCTCTGCCTAATCATTAAAGATACTCGTATCAAAGGTAACATGTTAACAAAAGTACACGAGAAGAAATGCTGAAGAAATATTTATGATCATCTGCTCCGAAGGCCAGACAACTATTCAAGACATCACGCTTGACGTGTTGAAAGACCTAATTGGACAAATTCGTGAACAAAACAAAATTTGACCAATCAAAACCAAGGTTTTAAATCTCCGGCTATTGCGGACGCTATGGCGGGCTATAACGGTTTGAACAGGGTCCAACTATTGAAAAAAAATTGGCTATAGCGGGCTACAGCGTCATTTAGCCTGCTATAGCTGGTTTGGAGAAGCCAAACACTAAATGTCATAGCCGGATATTTAAAACACCGATCAAGACCCAATATTTCGTACATACATCTATCTACTATCTATATAAAGCAGAGTTAAACGGAGCCACCACATTAATTCTAAAATCCTAGAAATTCCCACGTTAATCGAAAAATACTAGAAATTCTCACGTTAATCATAGAAAAAAAAGAAAAATCTACATCGTTGAATATGGATATTATTATGTAAATCTGACGGTCTATATTAACCTCTATAACAAACTACTGAACCTGATCTATATATTAGAGATAAACTCAAAATCTAATCTGATATATTATCTATATCTTAGCACAAATCTAGCCGCGCAAACGCGCTGGTCACCTTGCTCGTTATATATATAAAGGAGGTGAAAAAGAAGCCACCACGTTTGTCCACATCATCCAGATTATTTCAGTCGTTCGATCAACGGTGGGACCGGCCTAGATCGATCAAAAGAAATTCTCACATAAATCAAGAAAAAAATGAAAGATCTATGCCTAGAGATAAGCTCTAAATCCGATCTGATATATTAGAGATAGATTATAAGTTATAGAAAAACTCTATATGCCAAAACAAATCTAGCCGAGCAAACGCGCGGACCACCTCGCTCGTTACTTAAATTTCATGCATGAAAATAGGAATGTGCCCTCTCCTAACCATCATCATCTCCAGATTTGACAAGCTCCTATGACGTGCTCGCTAGCTCAGGGCACTAAAGCCGGTCAAATGAGGCAATCGTGAAATTGGATGGGGATTAGAGAGGGGGGAAGATAGATGAGAATCATGAGTGAGAGGGACAAGAGAAAAAAGAGGCATGGGAAACAATGAGCACCCTTGGTGGCCGGTCGACCGTTGAGCAGCGACTGCCACCGACCGGCGAGGAGCCGAGGAAGCAACTTCGGTTGCAGCGCTAGTCTGAAACTGCCCTACTGCATCACATCGCAGTGGGAAAAAAATGTGGCACCCGTGAAAAGAAAAGGAGGGAAAGAGCACATGGGTGGGGTCCGCTATCATATCCATGCGGCGGGAAAATGCATAGTTGTCGGTCTGCCTGCTGCTGCATACGTCCTAGGTCTGAATTGCATTGGCGCTTCCTAGCGTTAGCTCTCGTGCCAGAGGTCCGCAAGGTAGTGTTCCGTTAAGTTATCCCACTCTCGAGCAGAGTTAGCTAGTCCTAACTTAGCAGGGTTAAATAGGATCAACCTTGTTAACTTAATCTAAATCCATATTGTTTGGCGAAATAACTCATTAATCCACCCTTTAATCCCAACCAAACTGCTTTAAGGGTATATCCAAATGGCATTTAACTTAGACCAGCCTAATATAGTATAATATTATATTGTAGTACATTAGTATTGTATTGTATAAAATAAATTGAAGAGATAAAAATATAATCTATATAAAGCAGAGTTAAACGGAGCCACCACATTAATCCTAAAATCCTAGAAATTTCCACGTTAATCGAAAAAAGTAGAAATTCTCACGTTAATCATAGAAAAAAGAAAAAATCTACATCGTTGAATATGGATATTATTATGTAAATCTAGCGGTCAATATGAACCTCTATAACAAACTACTAAAACTGATCTATATATTAGAGATAAACTCTAAATCTAATATGATATATTATCTATATCTTAACATAAATTTAACCGCGCAAACGCATGGATCATCTTGCTCGTTTAATAGTGAAAATGAAGTGTAAATAGTAGACGGTCCTAGATGGCTAACAAGATTTCCATCTCAACTAAAAAAAATTCTCAAGCCTACGGCCCAGAAGCTATGAAGCCCATCGAAACCACGAAGCGGGCTAAAAAAAGGACGCTCGCCAGGCGCCAAGGCCGGCAGGTCAGCCACGCGCCAACGCCCACGCAGCGCGGAAGGGGAGATTCCGGAGTTCCCTAAACCAGCGGCACCACCAACCATCAACCAACCCCATGGCTTCGGCGGCGGCGAGATCCGGTCTCCGCTCGCTGGCGGCGCGCGCCAAGGCAGCCGCCCCGGCGAGGCGCCGCATGTCCTCCTCCGTCCACGACGACGCCTGTGCGTACACCGCCACGCCCTCGCTGACCCTTCTCCTTTTCCGTGGTTCCCTCGCCGGTCCTTGATTTGGGTTTCGGATTCTTGCGTTGGATCTTTCTCGCAGACGAGACGGCCAAGTGGGAGAAGATCACCTACGTCGGGATCGTGTCGTGCACCCTCCTGGCGGCGTACAACCTCTCCAAGGGCCACCCCCACCACGACGAGCCGCCGGTTAGACCTCGTCTTCGCTTTTGATCGTAGCTAAGTTCTGAATTTGATGTGTGAATTTTCTCACCTGTTCGTGCTGTTGCAGGCGTACCCCTATCTGCACATCCGCAACAAGGAGTTCCCCTGGGGTATGGATATTCTATCTTTCCAATATTCATGTGTTCTGTTTGAACGCACGTCGTTGTAATCTTCTTTGATTTGATTGGTTGCAAAATAACCCCCTTGGTTATAATAGATGTAGTGGATTAACATATGCATGTTGACCATAGTTCTCATTTGTAGTGTGTTCGTCAAATTAGTTCAGTGAGTAATATAGTGCCTTTAACATAATCTGTTTGTAAAGAACAACTAATTGTGAGGTTCCAAATTTGGTGAACTAATGGGGATGCACCTGTCGGATAACTTGATGTTTTGGGGGTTGTTGTGTTCCACCCTTGTAACAACCATTTTTGGTAGCCACAAAAATTCCCAAGAGAATAAATTAAATCTTTTTCTGCATATCCAAATTTACTTTGATTTTTGCTGTATGACAGAACAAGAAGATAACGTGTAGGTATATACATGTGACTGCTGTATTACACTTTAATTTTACCTTGTTACCTTTTAGTGTTTGCTTGGTTTACAGTACTATCGTATGCTATTTCATGATTTAACATATCAACCTTTGGTTATTGAACAATTCCATGTTTGACCACAAAAAATCACTACCCACTGAACAACACATTGGGGCTATTTGACCACAAATTAACTATGTTTGCCTGTTTGAATAGAAGTTCAACATAGAATCTATTTGCATCATGTTCTTTTGTGATGTGTTCTTCCTTAAAGCTAATATGAAGTCGAGATGCATACCTTAATGGCTAATTTTAGGAATTACATAAATTATCTGCTGTGCTCAACTGCTTGCCTTTTATTTATATTATGCACTTCTTATTTCAGGAAAATGTACAGATTATTTTTTGCTCAACTGCTTGCCTTTTATTTATATTATGCACTTCTTATTTCAGGAAAATGTACAGATTATTTTTTGCTCAACTGCCCCTAATTTACTATGTGCCTTGTTACATTGCCACCACAATACACAATTACTAGGGAAATATTACTTCTCTTGTTTTTTGTGCGTGTGCGCATGCCTTGCATTGTTGATGAGAGAATATAAGCACCCAGTCTTGGTTCTCCAATAAAAATTGGTGTATTTTTGTTGGAAACTCTACAGAGTCCTATCAAATGCATTAGCGCCATAGTAGACAATGTAATGAATGTATACATGATAATCATAGCTCTGCATGAAAGCCATTATCAAATGTTTGAGCTTTCCAACTTTGTGTTCTATATATTTGTAATATTCGTAACGAGTTCTTTTGTGACATGAAAAGTTGGCTACAAACTGTTAAACATGGTTGTTATTCTTGGTGCCTATTGAGTGCTGAGTTTTTTTTGCTTGTATTCTTGCATCACACATTTTTTACTTGTTTTAGTAATAACGGTTAATGTTATAGGTTATGGTTATTATTTTGTTCTAACACATCATACAATTATGTGTGCAGGTCCTGATGGCCTGTTTGAGAGCAAGCACCATTGAATACTGAATAGCACACCATCAGAAACTGGTGTATGCTTAAGAAAAGTCCTCTATTTGTTCCAGTGGTCTTCATTTTCATTGCAACCTAATTTGCTGCAACAAGAAATAAGAATGATGAAACTTTTGTGTTAACAATCTGCATTTAACTGTATTGTTAGCTGTTATCGGTCATGTCTCTCTTTCACAGCATGATCATATGCAAGGCAATTGTCTTGTCTTTCAGTTTCAGCAAAAAATTGTCAATCTATCATTATCATGTGATGTTTTCCATCATGTTCTGGTGCTGCTTTCATGTTATCACTCTATTCAGGATGAAATTTGTTTGTGAAATGTTTATGCACGTGACTTTTTTTGCTCCATTATCAGTAAGGCAGAATATTTTGTTATATATTTATTGATTAAAATGAGGGCAGAACATTCAGCCAATATGAGCATTAAATATCTCAACTTTATGTTGATTCTTATATAATTACAGTGGTTAATGTGATATAGGAAAGCTGTTCCTTCAAGGAAACACGCCTTCGGGCAATAGTATGTTAACAGTTAGAAAAGAACGGATTGAGTATCTCCTTGTAACCGTCTGTTTCAACCTGTAGGAAGAATTGAGTTGTCTCGGGCAGCATCACCAATTCTCCATTGCCACTGTCAGCTTGGGATGGTGAGACATTGTTGGTAGGTTCATCTGTTCTAGGTGGAAGCATATCCTCATATGGAATGGCCCACACTATCTAAAGTCACTTTGGATAAGCGATTGCTCCATGCACAAGTGCAATGTCCATAAGGCTCAATTTTTTTGAGCTAGAAGCTGCTTCTAGGAAAAGGCACAAAAACTTCTCAGATCATAGTACAATTTGGGCTTTTGGGGGCTTTTAACTTCTTGGAAGAGGGTTTCAAAAGCTGGTTGTTTATTTGAGCTTCTGACTTTTGAGGCTAGAAGCTGGTTAGAAGTTCAAACAAACAGAGCCTAAACCACATCGCGTTACCAATTTCTCCTCTGTCGTCGCATGTCGTCGCACAAAACATCCGAAGATGATTTTTTGCTTGCATCAGAACTCCTCAACTCGAGAGCTGTTAGCCTCTTTAGTCACGTCAATACCATATTCTGTAGAACCATTCACCAACTCAACAGCTTGTCCTCCGTCAGTAGCCTGACGAACAAGGAACGGTACCATCCAATTCATTCCGCTGGCTAACACGTTTGCCGTCATCGACTTTGCCCCATGCTCATCCTCACCATCGCCATCCTCAAACCAGAAATCTTAAGAGTGTTTTTTGGTCGTCTCGGACCGACCTATAACTAAGATCATCTAGGACGAAGCGAGTTCATCGTTTCAGAAGTGTTCAGCTCAACCCGCATCTACATCAAATATTCACGCCATGGAATCAGTTTGTCGTGCACAGTTTGCCCCCAACCAAACAAGGAATGGAGACATTCGATCTGGGATGACCGAACCAATTAACCAAACAACTTCTTCACTCTCCGTAGGACCCCCGGGTTCAGAAATAATTGGTTCCGGACATGCGTTTTGTTTGATTGGGTTTCCCTTACTTTACCAAACAAGTTTCAGTTCGGTCATTTCAGGTACACCAAATGATCTTCCGTAAATCCATAGTAACAAGGGAATAGAGCTGTGATAATATAAGGCGCACGACACCAATGGAAAGTGAGTGCGTAGGGAACACATGCTGCATGAGCCATAAAGTTCAGACAGCCAGCACCGGTACCAAATAGCGAGATAGCAAGCACCTTTCCTAGCCCAGCTGCATGGCTCACCAGATAACAAGGCGTCAGAGCCACTCCTCTGAACAGCAGCAGATCCCCCAGTGCAGTTGTGCAAACAGTTGCTGGAAAAACAAAAAACATCCTACATAGGTACTCCCTCCTCCGTTTTTAAAACATGTCATCGTTGATTTTTGGACATATGTTTGATCATTCGTCTTATTTAAAAATGTTATGTAAGTACTATTCATTTTGTTGTGACTTGGTTTATGATTAAATTTATTTTAAGTATGACTTATATTTGTACATATTTATAATAAATTTTTGTACAAGACGAACGCGTGTCCAAAAGTCAATATTGACATGTTTTCGACAACGGAGGGAGTATATGCAACGGGTTGGATCGAACGGACCACCAAATCCCTCAAATAAAATCTCCGAAGTTTGCTGCACAGAGCTCAAAGGCTTGTTTTTGGCTTGCTTAAATCGTCAAAGCAGCAGCAGATAGTGTGATGTGGTGGCGCAGCACTGGGGTAATGAGCGTGGTTGACAATGCCATGACACCGAGATGAAGAGCCCAATGTTTTTTCTTTCTTGTCTCCGACGTGTTTCAGGCTTTCAGCTGCAATGCAAAAGAATTGTTTTTCTTCTCAAAAATACTCAAGGTCGAACGACGTCGACCGTAGTGGTTCGGCTCGCAAAGAGGCCCATTCGGCCGAAATTGACACGAGTAGCACCGAATCCGTATAGGCCGTAGGACCGTACCGAATCACATGGCAAATACTTTCTCCGTCCAAAAATATTAGGCATGATTTGATTTACACGGTCTTTAAAACTATATATTAACACTTCTTTTTCCTTATCATATGTTACGTAAAAATAAAATTATAATCATTAGAAAATACTTATAAATATGAATCAATTATGCTATTACATATTGTTGGATAAATTATTGGTTAAGATTAAGGAGTGTGATTCTTGTTTTATATTTTTGGACGAAGGGAGTAGCTCGCGGTAGCATGCGTCACGCTGTTTCACCTTCCACACAAATGTGTGCTATGCCCGATCTAAGTAGGGATGTAGATGGACATGTCCACTATCAGACCGTTATTGTCCACACCGGCTGCAAAATGTCTTGCCCACCAACATAATACTCCTACATGCCTCACGGGTGGTACATGGGTTCGTGGGTTCCACAAAAGACGCTGGTAGCATACATAGTCTGGTAATTTGGACAAATGTGAGGATTCAATGGTCATGGTAAACTCTGTTAGATTTACTTTGCTCATGTACAAGATGTTGTACCGACCATATTAAGCTATAATATAAGGTTGAATGCTACAAAACACTATAGCGTTTCTAGTGTTTCGAACGAAATATACATATGACATGGACATTGATGCCCGTAGCGCCAATGATAAGGGCACAAGGATGATGTCACGCTGACATTACAATGACATTGACATGTATCGCAAGAAACGTGTGTTAAAAGTTGGCACAATTAGAATTGTATCCACCTGATGAAACAATTTGCTGCCACATGAAACCACATAGAACTATATTTTGATCGAGCCCACATTATAAAATCATAGGAAACTACAAAAAAGCATGATGCCACATGAAACCAAGTGATATTAACTTTTGTACAACCCACGTTTGGTAGAGGAGCTATCTTGTACAAACTGCTTGGACGATATCACGTCCAATAGCAGAACCCTAATATAATATATATGATCATGTTTAAATGAAATAATACCTTAGAATAGTCGACAACCACAACCAGTTTGTCGATGATGTCACCCTAGGATCGTCTACCAACGGATGCTGTTGTGCCCTATCCAATTATAGCTTCTTCATAGCTGTCAACGATAACACTATGTTTGTTGAGTTGCCCTTCGTGAACCACAAGACAGTACTGCCACATGGCCTCGGCCAGAATGTTTGTTTCTTATCTAGCAACACATATGCGCCTCTACCTTTGGCTTTTGATAGGTAACAGAGCATGGTATCTTCCTTACATGCAGTTTATCAATTTTGATGGATATTGTTTTTGTAAACAATTATATAGAGATAGATATGTCGAACTCTTTTGTCATTGGATACATCTAGGTTGTTATATTGTAGCATTCTAGCACCACTGTAATTGATAAGTTTGATTATTATTTTAATTAACACAAGAATTTCTAATATTTTAGAGCGAAGATGGTGGATCCAGCTCACCTTGCCAATACGCATGATAGATCACACCAAAATGTGTCTTGCTTTGGTAGTGAGAGATGACCCTCTGTGCCTCGCACTTGGAGGCTTTTTTAAGTCCCTTCGAATTTCTAGTACATTGTATAAATAAAACTAAACATTTTGGCTTTTAGAATAGATTCACAGTTTTAGTGTAATAAAAGCCAAATTAGGCCAATGGTCCAATGGGTCCGTCAAATACAACCTTGAGCGAACGGTTTAGCCAACCTCCGGTCGCAAGTCACAACCATTTAAAACATATTGTGTTGCTCATCATCAAATTACTGCAACACTCCAATCAACACATTGTTCACTCAACTTTTAATTAAGAAGTTTTATAGTAAATAAAGACTTATTTGGTTGGACTATTTTAAGCATTGCAAAACCGAAATAAACTCTTGAAATTTATGAGAACTCATTTTAAAAACTATTGAAATCACTCTTTAAAAAGCCATCGAAGCCCCCCTTGTTTCGACCAAACACCCAACTCGTGAAAGCCTGAACTGTAAAATACATGTTCAAAAATACGCTACAGTCTAAAGGTGCATATAATGGGTGAACTCATTTGTGACCTTTTTTGTATCCTAACACTATTCAAATGAAGTAGATGAATAGTAAAAAAAACTAAATCAGCAGCATTGGATCATAAAAAAATTACAAAATGGATACCGTCATTAAACGTACCCTAACCCTCCAATAAGCCCAACCACTCGATCTCTACAGTACACGGGCGCACGTTACCACTGGCACGACGCCAATAAATGGCGCCAGCCCGGTTCGTACGCGCTGACACGCATCGTGTGGTACCAAGGCCAGTAGGCCACAGCAACCGCACAAACCAAGGATACAAAACCAAACCTTGGTATACATGCAGTGGCACCACACACACACACACGGCGTGCCGGGCGATTCCTCCGTATAGGCAGCAAGCGCCAGCCCTGGGCACGTACGGTGCCCGCGACACCGCACCGGCCGGAGCACGTACGCGGGTAGTACGTACGCGACGAGGAGGACCATGCGATTGATTCATGGTTTCCCGCGCGGCCGCGCCACTTGGGCACTTGGTTTCGCGCAGGAACGAACCGCAGGGAGAGGGAGGCTCGACAGCAACGGCGGCGGATCACACGCGCGCGTCGACGTACGTGCTCCCCGGATAATCACCGGCCGGCGTCCCGGTACGTGTGTTATCCGTTTTTATGGGAGGGGATAGCGATTGATTTCGACCAAAGGATCGGCCTTAATTTGCGTCAGTGGTGTCGTGTGCTGAACTGCTAATTCAACCACGTTTTTTCCCTTCTACGGAGGCCGCGGATGCATGCATGCTAATGCAACGGCTGGACTGAAAGTAGTTGAAACACTGGATTCGATAACTTTGGAAAGCTTTTTTTAATGTAAAAGGGGCAATGCATCGTATCAAGGCGATAACCATTCGGGTTTTACACGAAGACATCGATCCAGCAAGAATTACAGAACGAATCCCTACTAGGTCTAGCTAAGAAACAAACGCCATCACCTTTAGCGGAGCCAAAGAAGTCGAGATGTTCCACTCGCCAAACCAGAGAGCATCGCCTAGAGCGGCTAAACCCTCCCGGTGTTAAAAAACGAGGAGGGCCTTCACACACATGCACTCCGACGACGTCGGAATTGCTTCCTATGAACTGTAGCACAGAAGGTCCTCCTCTGCCAGACTGCCACGGACGGCAGGATGGAAAGAAGCAACACTGCCTCCTCCACTGGCGGAGCTTCATTAGGGCAAGCCTGGGTGCTGGCCTCCCCAACAATTGTAAAATCCTTTGAGAAAGTAGTGTTACATAGGCTAAAATTGATTATATATGCTTAATGGCCCCCCTCTAATCTTCATTAATCAGATTTTGGCTCCCTCTCATATGTTGCTCAAGCTCCGCCACTGGCCTCCTCAGAAGAAAATGTCGTCGGTGGCTCTAAAAACTTTCTCGAGCCTTCTCACCAGAGAATCAATACCACAAAAGAGAGCCAATTACGGGTTTGATGAGTACAAATAACCATTATTTATGACCCTTGATCCCTACTCTGGCCAAAAAAAAAAAGCGTCAAAACTTTCGTAGTTTCGTGGATGTTTGTTATTTGTTCCCGTTCTAGTTACGACTAGTAATTAAGTGCATATTGCACGTCTTCGTTGTAGAGCTGTTGATTAATAGTCTTTGATCCAGGGAGACATGAGCTGTGATGATTTGGATGTGATTATAGGAGACTAGTGATTCGCAGTCGCAGGCGCCATTGGTTGATTGATCGGCGACCGCAGCCGCCACCTCATTTGGCTCGCTTAATTCGCTGCGTGCCTGCGTCCGTTCATCGTTTTCTCCGTGATCAAACACGACAGCTGTCGCTCTGCCAGACTGTCAGTTACACGTAGGTATCCTCATAGCATGTCGCATGAGATAACTCTGCAGGCGTACGTCGCTCTGTCAGTTGCACGTAGGCAAGAGATAGCATGGAGTATGTCGCATGCTGTAATTGCTAGCAACTCTCGCCAAGTCTAGCAGGATTTACATTTGGGAACCGTCATAGGAAACGGAAGGCTGCGCGCTAGCGGTTTTCGCAAATAGACCACACGAAAATTGACGAGATCGGACAATATTTAACGCTCGAACAATCCAAATTTGTGGTGCATGGACTGCAAACCGGACGATCATGGAAAAAAGTTAAACTTGTTTAAATAGGTTAAACTAAATGTTTCTCCATAAAAAATAAAATATTTTAGAAGGACAAAATATGTTACAAGAACATAAATATTTCAATAGTTATTAAAGAGTATTTCGTTGTATAGAATGTTTTAGAAAGGCAAAACACATATTTTAATAGAGAGAATTGAAATATTGTGAAAAATCGGGTGCTTGTTATAACAGGTAAAACCAAATGTCTCACTAAGCATAACCCAATTTTTAAAAGGCAAAACAAATTAAGGAATGTTTCATAGAGCAGATGAGATGTTTCGACAGAGCAAATAATTTTTTTCATATTCACATAGTGTTGTTTCACTTTGTTCTCAAATCGACCAAAGCTCGCTATTGAAGGACTCCTCATGTTTGAGTCACCTATCCATAGCTTCGAGCTTGTGGAGGTGGTGGTGGAGAAAGGAGTAGCCTAACGGATACACAAAACATGCTCCATTTTTTAGACATATCACACCAACGAATAGAGCTCAACAAGTGATTCAGAGGGTCATACCGCCCAAGGACACGCACAATGACTGGCCCATCAAACTAGATGCAAAAAAAGGAAAACCCGTGGGGAAGGTCAATGACCCGACAATGATTTGGTAACAAAGGGGAGAGTCAAGCTTCACTCATCACGACAAGAAGGAAAAGTTGTAACCTAAAAAGCTTGAGTCACAGCCCGAAAGTATGAGCTATGACCATGTACCTTAGCAAGACGGCACTAGAGACCTATTTAAGCGGTTTACTATCAAGGAGAAGGAATCATCGAGAGAAGAGGGCCGAGACGCATTACGTCTCTCTTATAGAAGAACGTCCATTGAGATCCACAAAGTCACCTAGTATATTTTCTAGCATCCTTAGCTCATAACCTATTTGTAACACGAGCAGACATGCACTTAAAAGGCTTTTAGGCTCTCCGGAACTAATACACTTAATGTAGGGTCATTATCCCTGAAATGTAAGGCCTGAACTAGTATAAAACTTGTGTCACATCAAATCAAGTAGAAGGGAGCAACCATCACTTCATCCCCAATCAATACAAATGTGCTGAAGGGTGTCGGGGATCATTCTCTCACAACTCGACTGCGCCAAAACTTGGGGTGAGGGGAAGAGAAAGAGAGAAATGAAGGAGAGCTTAGCGTGGCGTCTTTTGTGAGGATGATGATTGGGGAAGGAGGTAGAGAAGGAAGCAAACAAGATTAGAGAAAAGGGATGAGGTGAGCGATACTCAGCAGCGTCCAACAACTTCAATGTCCGGTCAGGAAAGGGCACCTCTCCCTCCTCGTGTGCGCAAAATGAAATGCAGGTGAGAGAGTAGATCCAGACTCAAAGCTATCAGACAGGTAAAGACGCGAGGCAACATCTGATTTTTTTTTTCAAGCTGTTGGATGACCGACCTGGAGCAATATCGTTGAAAAATATTGGTTTGTTGGCAAAGGACTACCATCAAGTCCTAGCCGTTTTCCCCCAAATCAGCCGGTTCCATATAAGACTGACTGGCATATGCTAGATTCCAACTCATCCTAAAGGTCAAATCCCTACCAATGCCTCTGCAATCCCGAGTCCCTAACAAAAACCTAATGGAACGAAGATGACAATGACACGTTGGTGTGGGTGGTGATTGAGAGGAATGTTGAAGCGAAGAAACGGTGAAGTCCTGATAGTGGTTGGTGGTAAGGTAACAAGGGGATGGGCCAATGGCGGTGGCACCTTGGTCGTGGGATCGGTGGATGGAGCTGGTCGATGACCCGACGACCCAGCAAGTGGTGCCCCTAGCACTATATATTAATTAATTTTATCATCAATGCCACTAATAAAAATTAGGGCTCAACGATGCTCACACAATGACTGACCCATCAAACTATGTTTGAGTCACCTATGCATAGCTTCGAGCTTGAGGAGGTGCTTCGAGCTTGGAGGTGGTGGTGGATAAAGGAGCAACCTGACAGGTACACAAGACATGCTCCATTTTTTAGACATATCACACCAACGAATAGAGCTCAACAAGTGATTCAGAGGGTCATACAGCCCAAGGACACACACAATGACTGACCCATCAAACTAGATGCAAAAAAGAAAGAAAGAAAAACCAGTGGGGAAGGTCAATGATCCGACAATGATTTGGTAACAAAGGGGAGAGTCAAGCTTCACTCATCACGACAAGAAGGAAGAGCTATAACCTAAAAAGCTTGAGTCACAGCCCGAAAGTATGAGCTATGACCCATGTACCTCAGCAAGACGCCACTAGATATATATTTAATCGGTTTACTATCAAGGAGAAGGGGTCGTCGAGAGAAGAGGGCCGGAGACGCATTACGTCTCTCTTATAGAAGAACATCCATTGAGATCCACAAAGTCACCTAGTATATTTTCTAGCATCCTTAACTCATAACCTATTTGTAACACGAGAAGACATGCACTTAAAAGGCTTTTAGGCTCTCCAGAACTAATACACTTAATGTAGGGTCATTATCCCTGAAATGTAAGGCCTAAACTAGTATAAAATTTGTGTCACATCAAATCAAGTAGGAGGGAGCATCCATCGCTTCATCCCCAATCAATACAAATGTGCTGAAGGGTGTCGGGATCATTCTCTCACAACTCGACAGCGCCAAAGCTTGGGGTGAGGGGAAGAGAAAGAGAGAAATGAAGGAGAGCTTAGTGTGGTGTCTTTTATGTGAGGACGATGATTGGGGAAGGAGGTAGGGAAGGAAGCAAACAAGATTAGAGAAAAGGGGTGAGGTGAGCGATACTCAGCAGCGTCCAACAACTCTAGTGGCCGATCAGGACGGGGCACCTCTCTCTCCTCGTGTGCATAAAATGAAATGCAGGTGAGAGAGTAGATCCAGACTCAAAGCTACCAGAGAGGTAAGGACGCAAGGCAACATCAGTTTTTTTTTTAAGCGATTGGATGACCGACCTGGAGCAATATCGTTTTCCCCCAAATCAGCAGGTTCCATACTTCCTAAAGGTCAAATCCCTACCAATGCCTCTGCAATCCTGCGTCCCTAACAAAAACCTAACAAAATGAAGATGACAAAGACACGTTGAAGTGGGTGGCGATTGAGAGGAATGTTGAAGCAATGAAACGGTGAATTCCTGATAGTGGTTGGTGGTAAGGTAACAAGGGGACGAGCCAATGGCGGTGGCACCTTGGTCGTGGGATCGGTGGATGGAGCTGGTCGATGGCCCAACGACACAACAAGTGGTGGAGGTGGATCCAATAGCCCTTGTCGCCAATGATGAAGAAGATGGGTGAGGTGGAGGCACCATGGAGAGGAGAGAGAGCAATAGTGTAAGAGGAATTGATGGAGATTGCAAAAGAGGACCTGGATGACGCGGTGAAGGAGCGATTTAGACGGTGCAACTGAGGAGAGGTGGTGCAAGTTGAGGCCGTGACGCAAGTTGAATAAGTGAGGAGGATAGAAGCGATGAACAATGGAGCTATGTATAGAACAGATGAAAGAGATACATGTCGACAAACTAAATTCAACGTTGCAGAACATTTAAATTACGATTGGCATGCCCTTCACAGTTTAAATTCGAACACAATAAATGAAAAAAAACAACACTTCATGGGAAGCTCCCTTATTCTAGGCCCTTTTTTTTCCGTTGAAAGTTTTATTCTAGAAAAGTTATAATCTCGACAGAGAGGCTTGGAGAGTCAAAAATTTATAAAAAAATATTTCAATAATCATAAGAAGAACTATTTAAAACCTCAGAAAAATGACTACAAAATAATACATCGTTTGAGTTATACAAAATAATAAATTTTAATTCAATTCAATTTAATTAAAGTTCAAAAGTACGAGGCCCTGGATCACTACCAGTTCTCGGCTGATCCTAATCCTATTCAGTCGATCAGTTCTCGGCTGATCCCAACCCTACGCAAGTCCTACATCAGCTGAGCTGTTTAGGCGTTGGATTCCTTTTCGCCCAAAAGCTCCGCCGCGGCAGCAACAGCAACACAGCCGCAGCAGACAGCCAACGCAAATAGCTGGGCGCCAATCCCAACAACCATCCGGCACAGCACTACGGCACTAGGCTGGTCTCCACTCCTCCGTTGCCTGCCGCTGCCGCTCCCGCTTCACACCCCTCCCGACGGGCGACGCTCGGCCCCACCGCCGGTGGGTGGGCGGTGGGCGCGCCGTGGAGGGCAGGAGACCGTCCGTACTCCACCACCGCTCCCGCCATTGCCGCGGCCCCCATGCTCCCTGCCTTTCCTGCCCCCCTTTCCTTCGTTGCTACTTGCTCCGCTTGACCGCGCGCGCGCTCTGCGCAAAGCAAGGCCAGGCCGAGCTGAGCTGAGCTGAGTCCGATCTACTGCATCGATCTTTGGCAAAAGCAATGTCGCGTGCCATGCCATGCCATGCCGCCATGGACCCAATAAAGATCCAATTTTTCCTCGATTTTTACATGGTTGCACGCCGTTTTTTTCCAAATTGTCAGTGAGGGGCGAAGATGGCGTGATGCACACCATTGTTTGGAGTAGCAGGAGGTCAAAACTCATCGAAGCACAGTTCTGGATCACAAACGCTTGCTCGCTCAATTTATGTAAGCAATGGAAAGTAAGACAGAGTGAAGGCTAAACTGCTAAAGTAGTCTAGCCAACCAAAAATTCACACCTCGCTCACAAAAAAGGTGGTGTGGATCAACCAACCCATCACCGGAAACGAACTACTACTCCAACGAACCAACTAAAAGAACGAACGCATCTTGGGTGAAGTCTCAACTACTTCTGTACAATTCGCTTGCTTGGTCGTGGTCGCCGGCCGGCGGTCACCGGAGCACGTCGGGCCGCAGGTGCGAGAGCTCCTTCCGGAGCCTGTGCGAGAAGAGCCTGCACGCGTCCATGCTCAGGTCGACGGCCGCCGCCAGTGCCACGAACGCCGCCGCGTCCTCCGCGCACCCGACGTGCGTGACCCCGACCTCCACCGTCAGCTTGCTGCACCGGCCCTCGCCCTGCACCGCCGCCGACATGACAAACCCCCGGTAGTTGCCGAGCGGCCACTGGCTGAAGTCGCCGCTGCCGCGGGGGCTGCACCCCGGCGTGCCGCCCCGGCTCAGGGGCTGAGCGGAGCTAAGGTCGATGGCGAACTTGCCGCCCTTGTTCGCCGGGATCGAGGCCTCGGCCAGCGGGACGGCGTGGTCGGCGCCGGGAAGGAGGAGCTCGAAGCGGTAGCCCAGGCTGTCGGCCGAGCCGGCGCCGCCGCGCTCGCGCCAGCACTCGAGCCGCGCCCACGGCTCCCACGCGCCGTCGCCGGCCGGCCGGAGGATGAGCCACGCGCCCGGGTTGGAGCGGCTCACGCGGTCCGTCCCCGGCGAGGCCACGAACGGCGTCACCATGGAGGCCAGCGCCACGGGGGAGCCCGACAGGTCGTGCACCGTCACCGACCACCCCTTCCTCTCCTTCCCCGCCGGCTCGCGCTCCGGCTGCAGCATCGATCTCCGCAGGTCGCTGTTGCTGCGGCAGCCGAACTTGCAGGTGAACATGGGCTGCTTCATGGTGCCCCGCACCTGCAGTACCTGCGGGCTGCACTCCGGTTCGCCGTCGAACTCGAACACGAAGCGGGGGTCGGGCTCCGCGCGAACGGTGAGGCTGAGCTCCGCGGCCGCTGACGCCGGCGAGCCCTTGCCGCCGCGCTTGCCGATCGAGATCCAGCCACTGTGCAGCACCGCGGGCTTGGCCTCGGCGCCCTTGAGGTCGAGCGAGATGGTGGCCTTCCCGAGCAGCCGGCCGGAGCTGACGCCGCAGGTGGTCCCCTTGCGGCCAGCATAGACGGACACCTTCAAACTCGCCGCGCCGCGCGACGGGGAGAAGAGCGAGGGCTTCCGAGCGAACCACTCCAGGTCGGCCTTGGAGAGGTGGAACGCCGCCGCCAGAGACCCAGACGACGCCGCCGTCACTTGCTCCCCGCCCTCGCCGAAGAGAACCAGCGGCGCAGCAGCCGTCTGGCACGGCATCTTCCCGAGCCGGATCTTGCAGTAGCAGGGCGAGGTCGACGGGTGGACGCCGGCGCCGGCGCCAGCAGCCGGCGGCGCCACCGGCATTCTGAGCGCGAGGTTGCCGACCAGCACCCGCACGAACGGGCACGGGTCCATGATGCCTCCTTCCTACCTCACCCCGCAACCCCCAAACCCCTAATCTCCCCGCGGAATTTTCTCCGAGACGATCGGATTGGAGGCGACGGCGGCGAGAGCGAGAGAGAGACGACGGAGAAGAGACGGGCGGGTGCGGCTGCTTATGAATCAGAAAGGGCGGAGGCTTCGGGCGCGGCCAGGCTGGATCCTCCTGGTGATGAGTCGTGGCTGTGGCACACCGATCCGCACACGACCAGCTCGGGATCGCGTGCTCGCGCGTGGGCCCGGCCGCCTCGGGGCCCACTGCCAGTGGCAGCGAGTGGGCTGTGGGGGTGCGCGCGCGGGTGGCCGTGGGGCCGCGTACGACTGAGCGCGAGCTGGATCGAGTCGGCACTGCGCGCCCGCGCTGGGGAAGGGCCGAACCGCCGAAGGGAGAGGTCTCGCCGTCTCGGTTCGTTGCGTCTTTTGGGGTTGGAAAGCGCAAACCTGTACTGTACTCGTACGGGTGTTGCCACCGCCACAGCCACACGCCACCAGCAACCAAGACCGGGCCCACTTCATGATGTGCGGACCCATGTGTCAGTCAGAGTGGCTTGTCGAGCTGTTCCTGCGAGATCGGCGAAGGAATTTGAGGAGCGCCGCAAATATTGAGAAGATCCAATCGCGGGAAGTCTGGCTACAATTACGTGAAACATAGTAATAGTGAACGGTAATCCAAGATTCGTGCAATAGTCATGTAAATAGAAATATTTCCTTTTTAGCATACTTAACATATTTTACCGATACACGTATTTACACAGTATTGATTGTCTCTATCGATGACTAAATTTGTATGGATGGAGTAAAGTGTCACAGCTCACAAGCAACGAGGAGGCACGTCTGAGAATGAAATACGAAATGTGAAGCTATTTTTGAAAAAATCCTAGGCGCAAAGCATCCATTTGGTGCAATGTTTCCATAGGTGCCTAGTCTTACATTCTCATTCTCCTATTTTGGGCGTAACCATGCTTGTCCTCGGAAAGCTCCGTCACTGCTCTAGACCCCTCACCTTCCTCTTCCTATTGCATTTTTTGTTCTGGCTACTCTTCGTCTTTGCCAACTACAAGTCTAATATCTCATCTTGAAATAACCTTCTCCTAGCTTCTCCATCTATAAGACGGCTCCACTAATATTTAGGGAAAGGGCTAATCAGGCATGTGACATATCATGCCATGCATGGTGGCACAACTAAGTTCAGGGCGATAGCTGATCAACATCTCGTAATACGACATATCTCTGGCATTGATGGGCCTAACAACGGTGGCATTGATAGGATTATAGGAAAAAGGGAGGAAGCCACGCTGATAGAGCAGTCTGGTGTGTTCTTCAACCTTGCATCTTAGCACAAGATGAATGGAATGTATTTGGCGTCTTGGTAATGATAGATTATATTTTGTACCATTGCACTCAACTAGGTGTTTGCACTAAAACTTTCCTCAATTATGCCTTGGAAATTCTAAAATTACAAAGTATTTGTGGGAGAGGAGAAAAACACTAAGAGCATCCCAATGGCCTCTCTATATCCCTCTCTTAAACACTATTTGTAGAGACATGAATAATGTTTTAGAGGAGTGTATAGAGGGGCTGTTGGGGATGCTCTAAGGACATGAAAATTTTTATCATTTACACCAGCAATCCTTTCCTACCGACTTATTATTGGGCGACCATCTATCTCTTCAAGTCTCTCTCGAGTTTCCATAGAATTTGGTGTGTGCTCCACTACTTGGAGGGGGGTAATTTCATTTGCACGCAGCGATCATCTCAGACTTGGCCAACGGGCCGAACCGGGTCGGGCCCAGTTGGTTCGATTACTGTACGAACCGGGCCAACGGGTTGCGGTCTCGGCCTAGGTTCGATTCGCACAGTGAACCAAACCAAACCGGCCAGACCCAATTTTTTATTGAACGGTTTATTTTTAATTTTTTTATATATAAAACAATATATTTCATAAATATACATTATAAATTAAATAAATATATTATTTATTATAAAGAAATATATATAGAAATACATATATTGAATTAAATAAATATACTATAGTAGCGAACGAACCGAGCCGAGCCGCAACTATGCGAACCAGATCGGACCAACGGGCCGAGATATCGGCCCTGGTTTGATGAACAGTGCGAACTGGTTCTGTTCGATTCGATTTGCTAGTTGCAACCCATTCGACCAGCTCTGGATCATCTCCACTCTCGTCTCTCTTTTAACTGCAGCAGCCGTTCACGTTGGTGTCTCACCTCTCAGGTACCTGTGTTGTCGGCATCCGCGATCGCGCGCAGCGGCGGGGAGGCGGGAAGCTGTCATGTGCGGGACTGGCAGCGCGCACTGTTAGCTGCACGAGCGCAACACCGGAATGTTTTGAAGAATCCAATGCACCCAGGTGACTCAGCTGATCAGCTCAGCCTCCACTGGAATCCAGGTAATGTCGTGCCAAAATACCATTTTGCTAATCCAAAGAGCCCGATCCGATGCATGGGAGCTGACCGCGCGGACAATAAAAAATGGGAAAAGAACGCCACGGTGCACGGGCGCTCACGAAGCTCGTATTGTGCTTAAAGTAAATTTATGGGCATTTTGTACTGTACAAGATGCTGGAATACATGTGTTTTTTAAAATCAATAAATAGTACAAGTCCGGGTTGTCTCCTCCACCTCGCCATGTGGCGATTTTTGCCCCCGAGCTGGCCACGCCATCTCGATTCCAGAGCCGCCCGATCGATTGTTGAATCAAATCCAACCGTCCATATTAAACTAACGTTCAAAAGCATTTTGCTGCCCACCTGAACAACGCAGCGCGCGCCTTGGCTAGTTGGTTATACGAGCTAGCTTTCGTCTGCCATTTTCCTCTGCCTTTTATCCCTCGGCCGTAGCGCGCGTATAGGCGTCCTCGCGTGTACAGCAGGTACAGGCCTCGCTGCTGCCCCACGCTGTCCACGCACAACGGCTGTATTGCCTCGCTAGCTCGCTGCTGCTCACGCGTACAGCAGGTACAGGCCTCGCTACTGCTGCCACACGCAGTCCACGCACAGCGGCTGTGCAGCTTCGCCTATACGCTGCACGCACAGGGCTCGCTTCTTAAAAAATGGAAATTAAATGAATTTCGAGAATTTTAAACCTTCATACATATTTTGTATTTCGCGATTGAATTTCGGAAATTTTAAACCTTCGTAGATATTTTGTATTTAAGAATTGAATTACGAAAATTTTAAACCTTCATATATATTTTGTATTTCAGAATTTGATATATTGGCTTTTAGTTTTTTTAAATTCCCAAAATGCAATTTTCTAATTTTAGTTTCCCTGTTATTTTGTATTCTATAATTTGCTTAATTCATGCTTGCGAATCCTACGGTTCTTCAAATTCTTAATTCTAATTTCCAATCCGAATTCAAATGGAAATTTCGATATCTTCTAGACTCCCTTAAATTTATTTCTAAATTTTATTTTTTGATATTCAATTTTAAAACTTTGAACCCCCTAAAACACGAATTTTAGAAGAAAAAAAAAAAGTGAAGAGAGAGGGGGGTCAAATGGGGAAATTTGGTCTGGCAATGTAAATAAATCTAAAAATTTACATGTTTTTCAAATGCAATCAAAATTTTATAGTAAGGGTCCACAAATATATTTAAGCATTACAAATGTTAAATTTTTCGATATCAGTTAGTAAATAATAGAAATAAAAAGTCTTTGAAATATAGAACTATAGTTTAAGAGAACGTATTCACGAAGATGTCAAAAAAAAGATAGCTTTTTCAAAATATTTAAGACTTACAAACGATTGTATTACGAAATAATTTATTTTTCCTTTTTGTGACTTTTATGACCACTTACTAAATTTTGGGGAAAAAAGAGCTTTGCAAAAGGCACTGTGATTTCATGATAATGACCTAAAAAAATCAACATGACCAACTAGTTTTTTTAAAAAAGAGAACAACAAACAAAAGATGTAATGTTTTTTTATTAGTTTGTTTCGTGATACATTTTTATTTGCTCACATATAAAAGGGCTAGGGGTGGCGTGCCATGGGCGCGCTAACCCGGCTAGTACAGTTCCAAGATGGAGAATAGCGCGAGGGCCACGCAAATACATCATAAAATTTCGGGTGAAAGCCAATTCATTCCAATGCGAACGCTTGTGCAGAGTTAATTAGTTGCGTGGTCATGGAGTTGACACTTTGAAGATATGCTAATTTTTATTTAAGAAAGATTAAATTTGGTTAGATGCCATTGTAAACTAGCAACTGTTACATATATGCTTGTTTATCTAAAATACACCTACCTCTTCATTTTCCCCTCTAGAACGTCTCTTCAACTCCTCCTCCTGCCTTCTGTACCTTTAGTACATAGTTAATTAGCTGCGGGTCACGGAGCTGACACTTTGAAGACATGCTATTTTTAAAAAAAAAATGAAAACTTTTGTTAGATGCCATTGTAAACTATCAAGTCCTACATATATGCTTCTTTATCCAAAATACACCTGCCTCTTCATTTTCCTCTAGAACGTCTATTCAACTCCTCCTCCCTAATTCTATACTTTCATCTAGTACTTCAACAATGGCATTGTCCATTTCCACTCTCTGACTGGGGTGGGGGCGTGTTGTGATTGCCTCGACCTAGCTCCCCTTTAGCTTCGACGACCAAGGTTGGTAGTCCAAAGCGTCGCTATAATTACTTTGATCCATGTGCATCAAGCACATAGTCGTTGATGAACAAGCTATACAACTCATAGTAGAGGACGACACAGACACAATTGAAGAGCATGAGGAAGACCGAGTTGGCGAAAGTCCATGGTTGTGAATCTCCTTCGTCATTTTCCCCATGGTCGTCATTGCGTGCCATAGAGTTTCTCCTTTCGCACACCCTATTTTTGGTGGCTACCTCCACCCTCCTTTGTCTCTCGTGTACATATCTTATATGTTTGAACAAATGTAAACGGATTTTGCACTAGCAGTTGATTCCAAGTGCATGTCCATTGGACCTCGCTTTGAGATCTATACATTGTCGATATTTTCTCATATACTTTTCACATAAAAAAACTGACTAGATTTTCAATTTTTTGTGTAAACTCCCTCCTATCATATCTCCTCTCTCCTTCTCTCCTCCTATATGACGCCTAAGCTCGACATCACCCTTTTCATGTGGTGACCATGGCACCTGTAGCTCTAACCACTATGTCCTTTGTTTTTTTTTTTTTGAGGAACACTATGTCCTTTGTTGAAAATATAAATGCGTTGTCCATCTTTCCCATCGGTAAATTTTTTTGGTGAACTGATTGGCTGATATAACTTCATATGCTATCAGAGCCAGGAGACTCGAGTTTGAGTCTTTAGTTGACGCAATTAAAAAATAAGCCCCCCACTACTATTTTATGTCTAAGGGTTGAGGGAGCCTCCACGTGAGGAACGGTTTTGGGAGTATAAGTGTATTGTCCACCCTTCTTTATCATTTTAGACTCATAGGTGAACTGGTTGGTGCATGCAACTTAATATCCTTAACCTATGGCATGACGTCTCACGGTGGTCAACTCAAGGTAGGTCTCGACCATGATGTGATACGGCGGCCAGTGCTAGGCACACTATGGTTAGGCCTGCTGAGGTTAGACCCTTAATTAAATTGGCTGCCAAAGGGGAGGTGAGGGAGAGAGAGGAACAGGAGACGTGGCGAAGGGAATAAGAGCATCCCTAGCAGCTACTGCAAAACACTGTGTGTACGCTAATTTTCCCGCCCAGCGCACCTGCCCAACGCGTCTGCCCCCGCGTGACTCTGTGTGTGCAGTGTTCTTTCAAATTTCCCGCCTCCTGCGCACTTGATGCGTACACTGATGTACATGCTCTAACGGTAGCAACATGACGGCGGTCGGTTGGAGATTTGGCTTCCGCATTTAGGCTGAGGAGGAGCACAACATGGGAGAGGAAGAGGACAGAGAAGGGGAGTATGACCTCGTACAAGAATTTCAAGTTTAATTAAATAATTTTTTACGCAAAATCCGAGAAGCGTATGACAAGTTTGAGCACATCAGACAGCATACAAATCTCACAACATATCTCTAAGACAGCGAGAAACACATGTATATGCAACAATGCATTTTCGGTAGACACGCGAGATATCTAAAACTTTGCCCTATGCATATTTGGCTGCTAAGCGCCGTTACTGCGGTAGCATACCTAGAAAACGACAGTACACAATAGACCCATGGCGAGATGTGTGTGCCATTGTCTACGTACCTTGTTCCGTGAAAGAAAAAGGCTTCTTTTTTTAGCATGCTCTGAGAGCGTGAGCTGTGCCGTGCCGTCGTGTGCTGTGCGGCAGCTCACTCCAGCTCCAGCGGCTCGGCCGATGGCCTGTACAGATCATCATCAATCGCCATTACTTTCCCGTCGCTAATCTCCCTCGCTCTCATCTCATCCGCGCCGAGAGCCACGCAACAGCACAAGTGGGCAGCATGGCGGAAGAGGCAGGAGAAACGTGGGCCCTCGCATGTCAGCGACGTGATCTGAACACGAGGCGCTGATCGTGCGCTGTCTCTCCCTCGGCTCGGATTGGAGTCCAGCCTGGGAACAGCTGGGGATGGGGGGATGGGGCCCACCGCAATAATAATCTCGGACGCGATTGGACGATCGCGTCGGGTGGGTCGCGCCCCGTGCCAGCGCAGCCTGTCCCTTTCCGTCATCAACCGGTCCGAGAGAGCGGCAGCCCATTCTGATCGATTTCCTTTCTATCTTTTATTTTTTTAGTATTTTCGAATTTTTAAGCAAAAATAGGAATTAGGAAGGATTGGTCAACAAAATATGAATAGGAGAATGAATCTTGATAGGAGGGAAAGTCGATTTATGAATGGAAACAAATAGGTTCGTTTAGTTTATTGGGAAGGAATCAATATCAATATACTTTTAATGTTGAAACGGAATTCACTAAGGGCATATACAATGCTATAGACAGCTGCTGTCTCTAAATCATTGCCATGTCATCTATAGACAACACTGTAGACAGTGTATACAGTGGGTTGTCTCTAGCTGTCTACATTCATTTAAAATAGTTACACAAAGTTTAAAAACTATGATGATCGAGTGGCTATAAATTTAAAACAAACAATAGATTATAAAAAATTTAAAATTTTATTTTTAAAAAATTTATATGGCAAGTGTGGTCTAGTTTTGTTCGAAAAAACATTAGAAACTCATTTTTAAAATCGGTTCGTTAATCAGAGACACTAATCAATAGATATAGCAAAAAGCAAAATATAAATGTCATGCTGTACAGTGACCTGCTGTACGCTGCATGCATATTGGCCCAGTGCAAGCTTCGCGGCATGCCGCGCTGCGCCTAGCCGGCACTTGCTGGAGCGACGGCAACGCTCGCTCTCTTCATTAATTATTGTCCATGTCAGCAGAAGAGTGAGGTGGCATCTCTTATAGACAGCTTATAGATAGCTGAGGTGGAGTATTGTACATGCCCTAAGATAAGCATTGGGTTCAACTCTTTTTTGGTGTTAAGATAGTAGGAGTGAATAGCCATCGACTATCCAGAAAGTGTATATAGAAAGGGTATATTTCTTTTTTTTCTTCTTTTATCGCAGGTAGCCCATTCCGATTGATCGTCCCCCAAGGTGGTTCTGGATCTGATGTTTGTTTAGAACCCATCCCGATTGATTGTTCCGTAGGTTCTGGATCGACGGAAGGGATGGTCATAGGCCAAATCTTAGGTCCAAAAAAAAGATACCCCAGCGTGGGCCGAGCCCAAACATAAGGCCGGGATACAACTAGAACAGAGCCATTTTCTTTTTTTCGCCGGATAACAGCTCTGTATTTTCTGCCGATCCGTACAGGTAGACAAATCAACAAACGACGCACTGTTTATAATCGAGTTGCATATGAATCGTCCTCCTTGTTGCTGTTCCAGAATACGACCTCCAATCTCAATGAGCCAAGATTGCAAACTACACAATTCTACCCCAAGTTATGTTACTGCCCTCTAAACTCAATATTACGTGAAACTGTACACTCCGATTACCTAACCTTTTCAATCTATACCGCCACAATCATTTCTTTGGTAGAAGATTATGTACTACTTCCGTAGTAGAATATCATTGAGCAAATGGAAAAATGTGAAAGAAGCATTTTTTTTGGCAGAAGATTATATACTACATGCTAGGTTAAAGAGAAGCTGAGATAAATTCAGGAACAGGGAATGTAACAAAAGCATCAAAATGAAGAACGACACCGATGCCAATTCTCTCAGTAACAAAATAGTTTTACATCTCAAGCGAATGAAGAGAAGCACTAGCATTCGCCAACTAAGTTCATTGCTCGAGTTTAAACACCAAATAGTTCATTACATAAATATGATAACGATCATATTCGATCAAAACATTAGTTTAATGTGCCCAATTCCTCCTTTTGAGCTCTGACGATTCAACGGTACTGCAAAACAGGAGACCATGTTGAGAGACAAAATTTACAAAAATTAAAGAACAGGATGATAGATACATGCAATGCCTCTACACAATCAACCATGTCCTCTACATAATAAAAATTAACCAAATCTAACATTGAGGTGTTCACGACACAATTAAATGACACATCAGACAACATACCGTATGCATTGTGATTTAATTTTTATATATATCCCAACAAACATAGCATAACAGCTCTATATTACCTAAGAAATATATCTAATTAATATGTGGAAAATGACATGCTTGAAACTGAAAGGCTCCCAATCAATATTGCAGCCCTTACAAATATGAGATCTTTAGGCTTTCTTACTACAAAAGTATACATTCCTAGAAATTGGTGGAATTTGTCAAATCACAATGAATATAACTTAAAACTGTTCACAATGTGCCAATAATCTCATAAGACAACTCATAACGTTGATTAAATATTGTAGGTAAGGCATAAAGCACAAGTACGATTGTACGAAATACAGTGTGAATAAAGTAAATTGAAAACTTAGCTTGCGTTTGCACCAGTAAGATTAATTGTTGCAGTATGTGCATCTCTTCTGAATCTAAAGAGTCATCTTACGATCTCAATTCTCTACTAGTTTGCCCAGCACATACACATCAATTGCAGAGCACATTATATAGATGATGTCAAATTCGACCATAATGGATATTACGGTGGGCGGTGGCCATTATATAGACCAAAACAGTTTATACTAGTTCGACCAAAAAAACAGATGCATTTTTGAGAAAGCATATTGTTGCAAAGCTTAGCATGAGATGTAAGTATGTAGCACCACTCAATTACTGCTCGGCATACAGATTAGGGTAGTAGAATCGAAGCATACTGTTGCAAAGCTTAGCACGAGATCCGACGCTAATCAATTGTTAATTGGGCTACATGTAGCGGAATCCAGAATAGAAGCATTGGCGTGTACCTTGATGAAGCCAATGTCCTTGGCGTTGCTGCGGAAGCACTGCCTACAGCACATGAGCCCGTACTTCCGGATCAAGCCATGCGGGTTGCCGCAAACACGGCTGCAGCCACAAAATCCACACCACATGAGCGCCACTCGTCCAGCGATCCGAGAGTGAATTGCATTTACAACGCGAGAATACAGTCTAAGACCACGAATTCACGCCACAAATCCGGCCAGTCTAAGCAAGGCGGCCACAAATCCATTCCACAGAAGCGGCCACAAATCCATTCCACAGAAGCGGCTTTCTAAATCTAATACACTGCGCACTAGTAGTTTCTAATCGATGAGTTGCAGGTAGAGAGAGAGGAGAGAAGATTACCAAACCCGGGATCCAGGGCCGTAGTTCTTGGGGTGCGAGTTCCACACGTTCGAGTGTCCCATGGCGGCGGCGGCGGCGGGGGAGGAGGAACGCACCCGACGAGTAAACCGGTAAACCCTACCTTTCTGTCGCTTGGCTGAAACGAGCGGGTCGCTCGGTCGCCAGCATCTTATATTGGTATAGGTAGGCTTCGCGTGTTGGGCTTTCAGTTGGACATCCGCAATTCGTAGATCCGGAGGTACATGGGCTGCAAGGAGGGCACGTGCATGGGCCGGGCTCGTAGGCCAGAGTTCGTGGGCAGGCTCAGTCAGATGTGGGCATGTGAACGAAATTTTCAGGGAGGCAGGGACAGATTCACAGAAACGAGTGAGCTGCTGTGCGGAACAATGAACTCACTGCACACTGCGGTGTTGGAGTTTACTGTGTGCAGCGCCCGATCTGCAATTAACATTGTGGGTTCCTGGCAGGCTGGCACTGCGCTTGATGGGAACAATTTCTTTTGATACTTTGATGGGAACAACATGGATTCGGAGCGCTATCACTTGCGGCGACCATGAAGCGCAGGATTAGGCTTGATGAATACCACCACAGGGCGAACCAAGAAAGCGGAGAAAAAGCTAAGAACTCCGAATTGGAAGTGCCAGCGACTGCGAATTCTGAAGAAGATTTTCTCTTCTTAGTAGTATCACATAATTACGTAAGTGTGATGCTCAATATCAGATATGGTCCCATGGTCTAGCGGTTAGGACATTGGACTCTGAATCCAGTAACCCGAGTTCAAATCTCGGTGGGACCTATTTTTTTCACAATTCTCATTTTATTCCTATTTACGATTCTTTCTTCCATTCGCCCATCGCAGACTCCATAGGAAGTGACGATGAGCTTAAAGCCAGAAATCCTAGAGGCAGCTCGCATTTCTTCCATGCCCCCAATGGATAGATGATACTCCAGATCAACAACTTCACCCGACGAATCTTCTTACATGCCCCAATAAATAGATGATAGATCAACTATTTGATTTGTTTCAGTCCTCTTTTGCTGAGGATCTTTTAGGTGTTGGTACTGTAATGTTCTTTTGTTGAGGACTATGTGACTTTTGTTTGCCGTATACATCTTCAGATGTAGAGGCTGGATTAATTTCCATTATCGAAAAAAGATCAACTACTTCACCCGATGAAACCTGAAGATTCATTCTCCGTCTGCTTTCCTTCAGTTCCAAAGTCAAACAGTTGCAAATTCGTTATTCAGAAGTTCAGAAGGCAAATGGGTTTGCTCGAAAAAATACAGCACTTGCATTTCAAGAATCGGGCACCCACCCTGTGCGTCATTTATTCTGAGTACATCTTACAAAATTCAGAGAGAGAGAGAGACCTACTCTCTATATGCACAGTTTTTTCTTCACCTAGAGGCATCAAAAGATGCGCATCAAAGGATGAATTATGTACACAACTGAGAATCTGAGACAAAGAATCTCAGTGCTTGTAAAGTATTGCTAATCTGTGGCGATCCTACACACCAACATTATCTTCCAACTCTACTGAATCCGGAAAGATCTCCCGCGAAGCCTTCTTAAACGAGAAGGTATTCTCCTCATCATCACTACTTCCTTGCGACTTCACTGAATGATTCCGAGCATGTGCCTGCCCAGACGTTGGCGTAGCTTCTGAGTTCTGGTAGGAGTGTCCATGGAAAGCAGAACGCCATGAGCTCCGCGATGAGGTGCTCCTGAGGCGAGATGAATTGGTGGAGCGCAGCTCTTCCCGCACCACCCTTAGCGGGTTCTCCAGTGCTTTCAAGATATACCGAGCCAGTGGCCGCCTGGAGGGCTTAGGATTCAGGCATGTCTTTGCAACAATGGACACTGCCCATACTTCTTCTAGGTGGTCCTCATCCACAACAAGTGAAGGATCTACAATATTTGAGACACTCTCCTTGTCATGGGTATCAATGTAACCTAAAGTATTCGCTAACCACTCCTCTGAGACTGTATCATTTAATCCGCTCACACCAAAATTCCCAGTGACTAGCTCAAGTAGCACCTTTCCAAAGCAGTAAACATCATATGAGCAGCTAGCTGGTGGACCTGTTAGGTGATATAAACACATTTATTTTGGCATCAAATTTCTTTACACGCAGGCTGTACAGTAGATACTACGAGTACAAAACTGGCATAAAAGAGTTATGCAGACGAGCTACACACCTGATGTGTTCTTGTCAAGAGACCTGCCGTAAGAAAGAGACAAATACCACAGTCAGCCAACGCCAAGGTCCTGACACTCATACATCTAAACACAAACTTTTATAGCAAGTGTGTTGTTTACAAGTGGAATACCCCCTTTTGTATGAGCTACAAGAACTAGTACATTCTCTTTGGGGGAAAAGGTGCAAGTGTCCCTACCTCATAAGTATATAACTGGAAAAAAAATCAGCTGTAGACAATCTAGACTATAAATTATGAAATAATGAGGGAAACGCTAGATCCCATGTGTAAGCAATTTAATGGGATATCCTTTACCATAAAACATGTATTGCAGGGGGTGCTCAAGAACATATATAGAGAACAATGAGCATGAAAATGTTACAACGGCATGTCCCTGGTACTAGTTAATATACTGCTTAAGGGGCAGCAGCTGTTATTATTGAAGGACATGTCTGTTGTCTCTAGGGGAGATGCACGTCCAAGTGGTTATCACCGTCGATTCATCCCATACAAGTGTTAGAAGGAACAAACGTCAGGTGGTAATTGTAAAAAATTAAGGGTATATCCACGTGGTTATGCAGGCTGGTCACGAAATGAGTACATGGCACTCCCACACACCTATCAGTTCATATGAGATGTGTCCTAATAATATAGTTGATCATTTCGAACACATAAATCTTCATTAACACTTATTGGGTACCAACTGATAACCAGTCAATGTGTATGTACATTTAATAAACAGCTTGTACATAATTGATTGAAGCATTCTAATAACAAGATTCAGACTTCAGTACATCCCCTACAACATCTCTAGTTCAATGAAGTTAACTTCACTGGAAGTATGAAACTAGGCTAAATGATATCAACCAATATTTTTGTCTTGAATTGAAACTGCACTTCATTATGTTTTATAATAATGGTGTTCTCAAGTTAATATCACTGAAGTGATCATAAATACTACAAGAACATGCCAGCTGATGCACCATTTTTGGGCAACCTATCTATCTATTATATTATTAAAGTAGAGGAAAACAGAGCCACCACGTTAGTCCATATCACTCAGATTATTTCAGTCGTTCGATCAACGATGTGACCAAATTATAACGGCCTAGATCAATTAAAGAAATTCTCACATAAATCAAGAACAAAAAATCTATGCCGCTGATTTTTGTGGGGCCGGATTATAAAGGCTTAGATTAAAATAAAAATATTAGAAATTCGAATTAAAAATAACGTTAGTCAGCTGATTTAATATATTAGAGATAAACTTTAAATCTGATATGATATATTAGAGATAGATTATTAGTTAGAGATAGATTCTATATGCTGAAACAAATCTACCTGCGCAAACGCGCGGGCCACCTTGCTTGTTGACAATAATGGATCTAGGCCCCATGCTCTCGGGATGATAAACAAAAGAAGATGTCACATAGAAACCTTACTTTGATGATCTCAACATCCTAGAGAAGAAACTCTGGCTTCCATTACTTTGTTGAGTGCATACTTCACTCAAACTTCCAAGACGCACTTCGAATTTGTCATCGAGCAGCACACTGCTTGCTTGGATATCTCTACAATTATTATGACTAGATCAGAAAAGAACAAGGAAACAAGCTGTAGCACTTTAGCAGTTATTCAAACATCAAAGAAACTGAGCAGCATGCATCAACTCGGATATGCATAGTTAAAACAATGTAGGAATACAATGATGATTGATGAGCTAGCATCAAGCACGTCAAATGTTCAGTGCGTAGAGTTTCCTACAAAGATTGATGACACAAATAACTCAAAATATATACTACTGAAAGTTTGAAAGGAACTGTAACGCCATGACAGAGACATTAGGATTTCATATAATTATGAGTAACATGATTGATTTATTGACCTTACTGTTCCAGGGTTCTTTCCATACAATTATTCCTGGGTTTCTGCAGTGTATTGCTTGTGTAAGTAAACTACATGTATGTAGGAAAATATAGAGGAAAGTGTATCTAAATTCAGGGACGTTTAACCAATTTCATGGCATATAATTCCAAAAAATAATGTTATTAGAGAAATCCAAATCATGTTAGAATGTATTATTGGCATGGAGCCAATGCAACTAGACAACACAGATAGTATAATCATATTGCGAGCATGAGATTTGATGCCAATGGCTCGTCAGCAGAAGCCTGCCTCATACATATTATTTGTCCTTTCAGCCTTTCAGGTATGGTTCTTGGAAATATATAAATGAACCAACTGATGCACGAGGGCTACAAAAGTAGACGTAAAGAACCCCATGAATTGTGCAACTAAACCATTTTTAACTGCATACATATGTTAAATTGTTCTGCTTCTGTCACTGTCTCACTTGTCATCTTCAGTGGAAGATCTTCATTAAATAACAATCATCTTGTTGAGGAAAATAGCAAATGAAACTTCCAACTTCTTATCATCATGTTAATGTTGAAACTTGAGCTCAGCAGAGCTATCAAATGCTTTATGCAGCGGAATCTTTCAATAACTACCATACACCAACCAATAGCACACATGGCATGCATTAGCAAATGAATGAAAATAACAATATCACTTAGAATACCTGTGAACCAACGGTGGACTACACTCATCATGGAGGAAGCACAAGGCCTCAGCGACACCAATGGCAATCTTCAGTCTTGTTATCCAATCCAATGATCGCAAACCCTCTTCAGCGTCGACCGGCTTCTTGTGCAGTGCGGTGGTCAAATCTCCCTTTGCCATGTACTTGTAGATCAGTAATTCCTTCTCATCCTTGGCCAGATGCCCCAGCAAAGGAACAATCCTCCCATGAGAATTCTTCGCAAGGAAGCCCAATTCCCCAATGTTTTTCTTACTGCTCTTCAGGTCGACCTTTTTTATCACAACATTGAAACCACTCTCTAGGACACCACGGTAAATGTCCCCGGAGTGCCCATGCTTGACAAGGTTATCATCCCCAAAGCCACCAGTAACATGGTGCAGCTGCTCATAGGTGAAATCATCTATGATGGTAGGCAAACCCTTTTGTGCACCATTGGCTGCCGGGGACGCTGTCATGGATGATAGCATCACTGGATTTACACTGCTACTCCTGCGGCCAGAGCGGATGCCTTCTTCGATCTGCTCCACCCCTCTTCCTCTCGGTCTCCTCCTCCCCCTTCTCCTCATCAGGCAAAACACCAGTGCCACAAGGAAAAGAACCACCACAATTGCAGCAGCTCCAAGCACTCCGGCCAATACATACTTCCACTTGACACCTTTCCTGGCTGGTGACGGCAATGCCAGCATCACCCCATTCCTCTCGTAGAACGCCTGACAATCCCCACTACTCCGCTGACTTGGGATGCCTGACAAGCAATTCATCTTGATATCCACTGTTCCATTCCCAAATCCAGGCCCGGCTACCTGATCGAAGTAATTGCTCGACACATCGACGACCTGAAACCTCTTCTTGAGGGCGTCAAGGCCATCGCGAATCGCACCGTACAACGAATTCCCCGAAGCGTTAAACAGAACGCCAACTCCATCAACAGAGGAGACCGACACGTTTGGTAGCTCGCCGGTGAGATTGTTGTTGGAAAGATCAAGAAATCGGAGTCCCTTAATGGAGAACAGGGACGCCGGAATCCGGCCGGTGAGGCTGTTACCGGCGAGGACAAGGGTTGTCAGGTTGCCGGACATGCCAAGGTCGTCCGGCAGGCCGCCATTGACGTCGGCGGAGCGCAGGTCCACGACGGCGAGCGACGGCGGAAGGCCGCGGCCGAACCAAGCCGGGATCGGCCCGGGGAGCGGGAACCCCGAGGCGTTGAGGGCCTCGAGCGCTGTGAGCCCCCGCAGGGCGTCGATGGCGAAGCCCGCGCTGCGAGCCCCGGCGCGGGTGCGGCGGAGCCCGCCGAGGCGGAGCTCCGCGACGCGGCCGGCGCGGCAGGCGACGCCGGCCCAGGACGCGCAGGGGTCCGCCTTCAGCGGCCAGTCGCCCGCGCGCACGCCCAGCGACGCGCGCAGCCCGTAGAGCGCCGCGCGGTCCTGCGGCGGCAGCGGCTGCCCCCGCGCGGGGGCGGGGTGGAGGAGGAGGAGAAGGAGGGGGAGCACCGCGGCGACGAGGCGGCAGCGCGGAAGCATGGGGAGGAGGGGAGGCGGAGTGGCGGGGACGGTGTGTGGTGTTGTCATGGCGCGGCCATGGCCCATGGCGACGGAGCAGGAGCGTGGTGGTGCACGCCTGCACGGTGTTCGCTTTTTTCGGGGCGGCCTTTGCCTATTTCGGCCTGGGCTCCCCTCCCGCTCGCCGCCCTCCCGGTGGGTCTTCGCCTTGGGAAGGCAACTGGTTGACCACGGGGAGCCCGGGGCGACGCGTGATGCGATGCGGCTGCGGATGCGCCTCGCCGTCTCGTCTCGCTCCAGCCGACGCTCACTTCCATGTGGGCCCTGCCGTGGTGGTGACCGTGAGGCCCTCGCGCTAGTGGCGGCTGCACGGTGAGGTGGACAGGTGGTGGAGTCTGACTGGGCTGCATGATTGCCGTGCGTGGGTGCGCTTCCTGTGTCTCTGACATGTGGAGCTGAAGTGGGACCCGTACTTCTGTACTCTTGTCAGTGGCGTTAGGCTGCCTGCCTGCCGCGCTTGCTTTTGCTAGTGGAATGTTCTCAGTCGTCCCTCTTTTCTCTACTGCACTTACTCGGTTGATGTAACGATGTCCTTTTCGATTCACAGGAATAAAAACGAAACTGTGTGACAGTGTTTTTTTTTTTAAGAGGGGATAGGAGAACTGCTGTCCTATTTCATTGAATAACAGAATAAAACAAAATACAAAACCCGTGCAAACACGGAGGTACAATCACAACACTCCGCTGCAAATCTGGCCAAAGCCAGACACACCTCCGGCCACCGCCGGGAACACCGCCTACAGAGTAGAAAGAAGGAAAGCAGCCCCACTGCTACCACCAAAGCAAAGGCCAAACAGGAGAGAGATACAAGATAGGGGGAGGGGGAACACCACCAACACTCACACAACAACGAGCGACTCCTGAAGAAGTAGACCCAGCGAAAATCCAAAGTGCAAGACGGTGACCACGACACCTCCAACAAGGGAGCGACGCAGAGAACCCGCCGCCGTTGCAAAACTGCTAGGGTTTCAACCCAGAGTAGGGAAGGTTCGAAAGATGATGCCTCCAACGAAGAAAACGACACCAAAGGTGACGTCAACACCAGCCCGAAAGGACAGGGCTTTCGCCCAAGACCTGTCCCCCTAGCACCAAGGAAGGGGCCGCCGAAGGTCGATAGCACCAGAAGAAACCTAGCCGCCGACCGAAGATGCAGAGCCAGAGAGCGAGCACGAACGCCGCCACTCGACGCGAAAAAACGCCGCCTATGCCACCGGACACCTCGAAGAAAGGGATGACGGCCAAAGGAGCCGAAGAGGGGTCACCACACCTGGTGGCTTGTAAACGGAAAGCGAAGGAAGCCAGACGCCGCGCCACCCAAGTGGCACTAGCCGAACCCTGTCACTAACCCGGGAAACGCCAACCTACGCCACCAAGCATCTCACAGTGAGGGGAGGGCAAGGAGGCGACGACGGGACCAGGCTAGAGACAGGGGTCATCGCGCTGCCGAAAGACGAGTGACGGCGCACCACGCCACCACGGGAGGTGCTGAGGAGCCGCTGGACACACGCCCCTGGAGCCCACTTGCTCCGCCCACTCCGACCACTACCGAAGCGGACCCCCCAAGCGGCCTCCACTGAGGCGGGCCCAGGGGAAGGAGGAAGAAGGATAAGAAGCTGGTGCCTAACTCCGCCGAGCTACGAGGCCACCGGATCGACGACCCTCGAGCGTACCTGCTCCGACTGTTCCGACCACTACCGAAGCGGACCCCCCAAACGGCCTCCACCGGATAAGAAACGATAAGAAACCAGTGCCGAGCTCCGCCGAGCTACGAGGCCACCGGATCCACAACCCTGGAGCGCACCCGCTCCGGCCAACATCGCCAGATCCGAGCCTCCTGCTTACGGATCCGGCCTCCAACGGAGTGGCCTCCCTGAGCGGTCCCCCGAGACGAGCCCAGGAGGAGGGGAAGAAGGAAGAGGGAGACCAGCGACAAGCTCCATCACGACGCGCAAAGGCGGGGACAAGGAAGGGAAGCTGCACATCCAGCGAGGGACGACGCACGGCGAGCGAAATGGGACACGGGATGGAACGACCCCGTGTCCTGCGGGAAGGAGAGCGGTGAGATGGGGCACACACTGCTAGCCGAAGAACAGGGGCGGGGCCTAAAACAATCACCGCCCCACCAGCCCCGCCGGAGAGAACCGACGCCCACGACAGGGGGAGAGAAGTAGGCCACAGCTGCCGACCACCACGGCAGAGAGGGAAGCAGGAGGATGTTGGCACGCTGGATCTAGGGAGGGAGGAGGATGTTGGCGCGGCCAGCGCCACGCTTCAGATCTGGGGAAGGAGCAGGACGGCCGCGACGGCTACCGTCGACCAAAGCGTGTCGACCGCCCGCCCGCCACCGCGCTACCACACGGGCGCCGCCGAAGCCCGACATCGCTGGATCTGAGTGGCCTCATCATCAGGGAGACGCTGCGGTTGCACGCGCCAGTGCCATTGCTGATGCCGCGCGAGTGCCGGGAGCCGTGCCGCGTGCTCGGCTACGACGTGCCGCGGGGCACGTAGGTGTTCATCAACACCTGGGCGCTCGGCCGCGACGAGCGTTGCTGGCTGGACGCGCCCGGTGAGTTCCGGCCGGAGTGGTTCGAGCGCGAGGCGGCGGCGGTGGACTTCATGGGCGCCGACTTCGAGCTCCTGCCGTTCAGCGCCGGCCGGAGGATGTGCCCCGGCATATCGTTCGGCCTCGCCAACGTCGAGCTCGCGCTCGCCAGCCTTCTGCTCCACTTCGACTGGGAGGCGCCCGACGAGCCCGACCTGGATATGTTCGACATAACCGAGGCGTTCGGCATCACCGCCCGCCGGAAGGCCGACCTCCTGCTCCGCCCGAGGGGGGATGCCGGCGAGGAGCACAGTGAGGTCGCGCGTGCGAGCAGCGGCGACAAACGCCAACGCTGCGGCCACGGCAAGACCCGGGCCGGTGCCCCCGCCGTCGGATCGGTGGGCCCACCACCGGGTCTGGCACCAAAACACCGGAGAGGGGAGAAGCAGGGAGCTACGTGGGGAGGAGGAGGGAGGAAGGAGGAAGAGGGGGGCCGGCGCCGGCGCCGGGGGACTAGCTCGCCCCCGAGTCGCCCTAGAGCAGCGACGTGGAGGCCTATTTTTTTCCTGTAGATTTGTGTCAGTACCTGATAACTGTGTGACAGTGTGATCGTCTATTTGGCTCACCATTCTTGCTTCTGCATAGTTTAGGGCCATATTTGATTCGGCTTAAATTAAATTAAATTTTTTTATAAACCAAATGATGTAATATTTTGCGGTCATTTTATATGTTTTCAATAGTTCTTTTTAAAATTCGTAAAATAGTTTTTTATAATTTTTTGAACACTTTAAAATGTCTTTTGAGGGATCACAACTAAAGTTTTCGGCATCTTTTAGCTAAAACTAACAAGGCCTAAAGCATCCACATATGTCACTCAATTCTTCATCTCCATTTTATTGTTAGCTTATTTCTTTATTCTTTTGTCTAAATTTTCTTTACATTTTAAAGTAAACTCTAAATAATTTGGGGGCAATGTGGGGATGGCGGTGACAAGAGAAAAGTAGTGATGGCGGAGCGTAAGGTACCAGGATATAGAGTCAAACGAGGGAGAGAGGGGAGATAAGAGGAAAAGGTGGATGACGGTCAGGCCCACACCTTTTATTTTCTTTTGTTTGTTTGTTTTGTGACTGGTCCATCATGTCACTCAACAAGTGGGCAAAACCACCATCAAAACCCCCGTGGGGTGTTAAGTGCGCTAATTTTATGGTTTCGAAGAAAGAATACCTGGTTTCGTAATTCAGGTATTTTGTAGACGAAGCATAATACTTCAGTTCACGGTGTCAAATACTTTTTCCTACTCCCTCCGTTCCACTTTATTAGTCGTTCTGGCCCGCTTAGCTTTTGCCAAAATATAAGTCGTTCTGTGTCCTCGCTTCACACTCCACATTTTTCTTTTCCTAAACTGCCCCTGCACTCTCGCTTTTCCCTAAATCGCCATCGGTCGTCACCTCGCTCCCTGCTCCGCTGCTCGCCGTCGCTTCGCTCCCCTGCTCCACCGAGGCACCGAGCACATCGTTTCCCGGCGGCGGACGGCAACCCGAGGAGCGCGGATCTGAGCGGTGGCGCATAGAAACCCATCGGATCCAAGCGGAGGATGGCTGGATTTGGCGTGGCCGCTACTGCGGCCGGACGAAATCGCAGCCCTTCTGTTGGCACCCGATTTACAATATCGGATTCCACCTGCGTAATCCCGTACTAGTCCCAAGGATCATGGCTAGTACACACAGATATACAGAAACGGAACAGTGCCAACGATATTATTACAAGAGGGAACATAGTCCGGTACAAACAACATACACAACGGCTCGCAGGCCGCAAATCAGAGTACACAACGATACAAGCCTAATACAACATCTAGAATCTTATTCATCCCACAGGCACGAAGGCTGTAGGAACGCGTAACCCTAATCTTCATACTCTTCGTCGGAGAACGCCTCCTCGACGTAATCCGGATCTTCCTCCTCAGATGGCGGGCCATACTCAGATGGACCAGCTGTGGAAATTTTGAAAAGGGAGAGGAGAAAAGGAGAGTGAGTACAAATTGTACTCGCAAGTCCGGAATTATGCAAATGCGGTTCAGTACAAGGAAGGCTTAGGATATTTTGCGGAAATGCATTTATTAGCCTAGTTTTAACAAAACAATTTAGAAACAATAAATCTTAACATTTTCTTTGGGCTCTTCTCAAACGGTTCTCGCCACTTGGCCTCAGTGCCATAGCGAGAACAAAATCCTTTCTTCTTTCTTCTTTTCTTTTCTCAAGACTGCTAGGTCCGGTTCTCCGCACGACACTTTCCGATAGGCCGTTACCCAATTCGGAATATCGCCGGTGGCCCCTAGCTCAAACGAAATCCTTCTCAAAACCTTACTCATCTCAAATCCTTTGCTCAAAACCCCTTTTTTCTAAATTGGTTTTAAAATGAAGAAACTACCATATAATCAGTCCCTTCGCACGCTCATAACCGCGAGCACGGCTATCATGACAGTTTTAACTCTGCAGAGTGGGTACGCCTTACCCTCGAGAGGCTACGCACCCAGACGATGTTTCGCCACAAGACCGTCAACCACGAGGGCCAACGATTAGGCCGTCCCATACCGGGGCTCGAGGTCGTATTGTTATGACTCAGTTCACAGGATCATAGGATGAGCAGTCCTTAGACTAGGGGAGATTTGATATTTTAGCCCAGTTCCAAACCGGTGCCATACTGCACCAACCGACAAAATATCTCCCTAGTCGGAAAGGTTTTGGGGTAAGAGGGAAAATCATTTCCTACTGAGCATCACCCTTGATGCGCTACCTTTAAATCATCCTTTCCCAAACATTTCTCAACAACACCTCATTTCACACAAATGATTGAATCGTTCCGCATAAATAACTTTTAAGCATTTATCCTACCACAACAGAGTATTTAAATAAGAGCAATTCATATTTTAGCCTTAGGTTTAATCCTACCATATTTCTTACCTTTCTATTCGGCATAATAACTAATTCTAGCAAATACGGCATTTATCTTTTAAACTAGCATGCATATTTTTAAGTCTAATAAACATTTTCTAAATAACCGAAAAGTGGCTTTACAATATGATCAAAGGGGGACTTGCCTTGATCGGTTCCGGGGAAAGCGAAGGGGACGTCGTCGATCGGGTCTTCGGGAGCTTGACCTCCTAAACGCGCACACGCATGCAAAGCAATACAACACACATAAGCACAATATTTCATGTCATGCTGTGTGGACGGGAGCGGCGGCAACTTTTAATGCATTTTTGTTTAGAAGCAATATTATGCCAAAGACTCGTGCACACATGAAATGATGCACCTAGAGCTTATCTATTTAACCAAAAACGGATTCCATATGTACGACATGTATAAATATATTTTTCCCGGGTTCAGAAACTAATAAAGTATCGTATAACTTCGTATAATGTATGCTATACGAAGTTATTACGAATCTTAACATTTTCTTTGGGCTCTTCTCAAACGGTTCTCGCCACTTGGCCTCAGTGCCATAGCGAGAACAAAATCCTTTCTTCTTTCTTCTTTTCTTTTCTCAAAACCGCTAGGTCCGGTTTTCCGC